>JANTCA010001239.1:0-17890 GCA_024741275.1 Chironex yamaguchii
TCATCGTCATCATCATCGTCATCATCATCGTCATCATCATCGTCATCATCATCGTCATCATCATCGTCATCATCATCATCATCATCATCGTCATCATCGTCATCATCATCGTCATCATCATCATCATCATCATCATCATCGTCATCATCATCGTAGTCGTCGTCGTTGTCGTCATCATCATTATAATCATCAGGTGGGAAGCTCCTTGTCTATGTCTCTGTTTTTTGTAATAGTTATATGTACGGCTTGTTAAAATATACTTAATTTTTTCTTTTTGATTTATTAACAGACCACAGGCAATCGTCGTTCAAGCAATGAGTGAAGAGGATAGGAAACTATGGCTGGAAGCAATGGATGGAACAGAACCGGTACGTTCTAATAATTATGAAGAATGATACAGTAAAAACATTTTTGCTTAATCGTACATTGATAGTTTCTTGTAGTCCTTGATCGGTACAAAGAACAGTACCTAGGCAATTTGAATTTGATTTCACTGGTTGGAACCTTGTTACTTGTGTTGACATTTGATAATGGTGGCGTTGGTGCAATTTCTTGTTGGTAAAACGCAACACAGTTCTAAAATAGAGATTTTGAAGTAATACAGAGTGAGTATAGTAAGGGCAGCGGTGGCGCAGTGCTTAGAGCCGTCGACTTCCAATCCGAAGGTCGGGGTTCGAGTCTAGTTTTCGGTGGTGTCAGGTCAGGAAGGGCATCTAACGCCATGCTTCAGCCAAAGTCATCACACGTGAGGCATCGTGGAAGCCCCGATTCAATCCGTATGCGGGTTTCCCTGAGAAAAAACTTATATAAGATAAGGTTTATAGAGTGGTTATGGTATGTGGCTCTGTGAAAATCTACAAATGAAATTCGAACGTAGTAATTCTATTGTTAACGCGACCCCCCTATTTGAAGATGGGAGAAGGCAGACTAGAACACTACGAAGTTTGATTATTTTGACGTAATAACAAGTGAAGGATCTCTCAAGTTTGTGCTTTGTTTTTGAACGTACAGTCCTTATGCTCCTGGCTGGGGTATTACAGCTACAATTAGCACGCATAAAATAAAGTGACTTTTGACGTCGTACGTGTGTAATTGAGAATTTAATTTGATTTGTTATAGCAAAGATGTATAAAGAATATACTTTGTCCTTTTCCACTTGATCTGATTATTTTTCTATTAACTTGTAGATATATTTGGAATCCTCTGAGATCAATTCAAAGAATGATGGTAAGATCCAATGGTTTTAAAACAATATTGACATGAAGTTTGAATTAAAGTATGATACCTGTATTCTATGAGGTAATCCCAGGATACCATAGCAACGGCGTAAGCTATGACACATTTAGCTAAATTTTAAAGTGGAGTAGAATCGTCTTTCATTTGTTCTGTACGTTATTTGAAGACGGCTTCGACCTCGATCTCTTTTGGTTATCTTTATTGTTGAAATTTCTCAATTGGTGTAACATGGAAGGTGAAAAATGAAAAGGTCTAAGAGGTATTGGGTGTTAAGAGGTACGGTGACAAAGAAAAGGAATGTAGATTCAGGTTATACGACCATGTGGCAATCTCTGAAATATGCATAAAGCCCAAAGAGAACGAAGAACGGGTCGTAATTTCCACTAAAGTTCGCAAC
The DNA here is from genome assembly GCA_024741275.1 of Chironex yamaguchii. Taxonomy (NCBI): domain Eukaryota; kingdom Metazoa; phylum Cnidaria; class Cubozoa; order Chirodropida; family Chirodropidae; genus Chironex; species Chironex yamaguchii. Next base: position 1,634 of record JANTCA010001239.1, read on the forward strand.
TATCACGTACAATACTGCGTCAAAAGCAATTTCAGAGAAAGACATTTGTGTCGTTTGTGTCCTCATAGCCCACTTTGATGTTCATACCGTCTTCCCCATTTGTCCTAATGTTCTTGCTTTCTTGCTACTTTTGTTAGCGTTTCGGGTTATCTTTGTTGTCTACCCTCGCCTTATACCCTTGCCCTCGCCGTATACCCTTACCCTCGCCTCGGCCCTTGCCCTTGCCGTATACCCTTGCCCTCGCCGTATACCCTTGCCCTCGCCGTATACCCTTGCCCTCGCCGTATACCCTTGCCCTCGCCGTATGCCCTTGCCCCCTTGTTTTCCCACGCCTTTTCCCCACGCTTTTGCGCCTTGTGTTTGACCTTACCCTTGACCTCGACATTTCCCCGTTGCCCTCTCCACTGAGCTCCCTTTGTCGTCATTTTAGTCGTTGCCATTGATCGCCAATTCCTCTTTATTCCCCCCTCGCTCTTTCATTTTTTATGCCTTCCTGATCGCTTGGTATTTTAATCCTTATGTATTATGCTTGTAAATAAAAGCAGGCACTGTTTCTTCTGCAGACGTTCTCCTATACTGTTGATCATATGTATTTTTTCGTATACTTTTTAGCGTCAGAGATTAATGAAATTGGAATGGAGTTCGTCCGTAAATGTATCTCAGCCATAGAAAAGCGAGGTTTGTCGATTGATTTACTGCCATACGTGAAATGTAAACCTTTTTTTGACTGGTCTTGATCATAAAATGATTAATATTTCCTGTAAAGGTGCTTCAAAGTACTTATATTTGATATCTGGTCGCTTGATAGTGCTATCCGAATTTGAATTTATCGTCGTCATAATGCGAGCTGAAGTCGTTACGTCTTGAAATTATAACTGGAGCAATGCCTTCTAACAAGCAACAATTACATTCACAAACCTAGCAGAGGCAGACTTAGTTGGCCTTTCTCTTACTGTCCTTTGTTCCGTACTCTCCTTTCTTCCCTTCTATGCTTCATGTCTTTTTTCTTTCCTTTTCTCTCCTTTCTTTTTCTTTCTTTCTTATCATTTCCCGTTGCTCTTCTTGTCTTCCTTCTTCCCTTTCTTTTCTTTTTTCTTTTCTCTTCCTTTGTGTCTTTGTTTTTGTCTTCCTTATTACCTTTCTTCTTTCCTTTTTTCTTTTCCATTGTCTCTTTCGTCTTCTCTTCCGTCTTTTCATTCCTTTCTTTTTTATGTTTCTCTTCCTCTGCTTCTGTTCTTTTCTTCCTTTTTCCTGTCTTTTTTCCTATTTCCTTTTGTCTACTTTTGTCGCTGTCGTTCTTTTCTTCGTCCTTTCCTCTCGTCAATTCTTTCTTCATTGTCGCCTTGTTTACCTCTTTCTTTCTCTGCTTCCTTCTTTTCTCTTTTGTTTCTTTTACTCCTCGTTTTATGTCTTCATTCTTCCTTTCATTCTTTTGTCAGTTTCTTTTTGTTAACGAACAGCCTAGCCTACTGTATTTGAGGCCAAATACGGCAGACAGAATACTTGATTTAGTCTTCACCAGGTACTCTCGCTAAAATTGCTGTCCCCTTACAAATCAAACGTCTTTATCTCTTTTTTTAGTTGTTTTATTAATGGAATATCAAGCTGGGTAGAGAAGAAAATTTTGTCATTGTAATAACTTTCCACGTTAGACTTAACGGCGACAGTAGTGAATATCGCCGTGTTTAATAATAATTTTTTATTTCCATCTCATTTGTATACTGCTCAGTTAAGTCTTTGTGCGTCCCTGTTACTTAGTAATAATAATACATCGTTTTGGTTTCTGTTTTGTATTTGATTTGAAATAACACTCAGTTATTTGAAAGCGTCAATGCTAGCCCGCTGAGTGTTTACTCATCTTGTCATGTAATAACCATCATTGACGTGGTGAATAGAAATCAGCGGTAAAGTTCTCCTTGCCACAAGAAAGCAGTATTTATGCAATTGACGCAAGCCCCGTAGAATTCTTTTCAATAGTTGAAAATACTGTCTCACTCAATAGTTCAATTCTTTCAAAAGAGACAATATACAAAGACATGATTCGCAATTTTAGGAAGAACCAGTTTTAATTCAAGTCAAATATGAAATAGCAGTGTTGAATACCATAATTATTTGTAAAATTGCAGAGTAATTTGTCGGAAGGACATTTTGCTCATCCTAATGCTAAACTGCTATCGTGAGAGCAAATTGAGTCCCCTTTACCTCTTCACTTACCGCTTTACTGCGCTCGCAAGATACAAAAATCTATGATAAACACTTAATATTTGCGAAGGAGAAGCTGTAATGCCTCCTCGCCATCGTACTGTTTGCGTTTATCTACTAATTTATCTACCACTGTAAATGACATACATTGCTTCAAATTGGTACAAGTTTAAAATTTGATACTGTTTTGGTGGAAGTGGAATTCGAATCCAGTGCAATTTTAATACCGTTATAGGGCACAGGCGGCCGTAGATATTCTTGCTGTGGTTAAAATACATCTCGAAGTGGGAACAGAGTCTGCAACTACTATAAAAATGCCCATGAATTGTGTCACCTAGTAAGAACTTTAATAAATCGATCTTAAGCAAGCAAGCCATTGTGTTAGAATTTAATACAGGAACATACCCTGAAAATATGGGCATCGTTAAAAATTACAATATCTTAAGCACATGGTAAGAATAAACTACCTGCCAGAAAAGAATATTGTGTGAGGGAAGATCATAACAGAAAGAAAATAGATAACTGGGTAGACTACGGTATTAAAGAGATAATTGAAGTACGTCTTAAATAAACAAGACGTTTTACACAACTTAAGGTGTGTTGAAGGCAAATTATTTGTGCGATTAAGAGCAATCAATGAGTACATGATAGTTAAGATGATGGTAGCTGCTACGTACGGTTGGCTGTAGCAGTTTGCAAAGCTGGGAAGCAGTTGACATGATATATCACTTTTTTTGTAAGGAATTTCTGTGTCTTTTATTTGTAGGCATAACTGACCAAGGACTGTACAGAATAGCTGGAGTTGCTTCTAAGTACAATCATTTACTTACTATTGGACTTGGTAGGTGTTGCAAGATTTCATCTACACTTTTCACTTGCACTATGTTACGCTTAGTAAAAACTACGTGACAACTGCATAGCATGATAATAATAGAGCTGATGATTTCCAGGAAACACAAAAAGAAGTAATGTCAAGCAAGAATAGACTATAAAGTTATTAATTTAACCGGTTTTTGATGAGGAGAATGCATTCATATTGTTGTGGACCCAGAGGCATTTATTGATCACTCGTTTGTTCCATAGGGTAGTAAAGTTACAAATTTTCTACGTTGCCTGTTATGTACTAGCCCAGCGGCAATCCATTATTGTGTCTGTGGCATGGCTTAGGCCTTGTAGGCCGAAATTTGCCGAGGGATTTTTCTCTTCTAAAAGGTCAATTAAGTTATCAATTTTACATTTCATTGGTCAAACACTAACGTTGTTAATGATTTACTTGGAGAAGAGTGGGGACTGTTGCCAAAAATACTAAGGGATTAAAACACAGAGGTAACTTTGGCGATTTAGGAATATAGGAAAGGTACTCGGTGCTGGTTGTAAATGCATTTCTAAAACTTTCTGTACTTTCAACAACAGGCTACAAAGTACTCGCCACCAACTCCAGTCAAAGTTTTTCCAAAGAAACATCGCCATTACGACTGGTACATAGATATCTTGCAAAATTTAAACAAATAGACAAAATATGTGCAAATACAACTGGTAAGTTTTTTGGAGGTTCGCCCTGATCACATTTTAGATTCGGGATCTAGATTACAGACTGCGAGACCATGCTGAATGAAGTACATGTTTACACGCGATCACAGACGAAGGATGTCCTTGAGCATCAGGTGGTCATCAGTGAGAATTACACTGACATTGATTCGATAAAATTTGTTTTAGAAATGTAAAATGAACAATCCGATTCAAAAACATACTTATAAGAGAGAACAGTCTGCTCTCTGTCGTTACTATTCGTTTGTTTCTGTAGATTTCATGGTGCTTCCTTTCTGATTAGTCACATAGCGGTATGACGTTATTTTATAAATTTTGTTAAATTTTCAAATTCTGTAAATGTTGCTGATTGTTTCTCAATTTTAGATAAAAGACAATTGGACAAACTTGATTTGGAGAGTGATTCTTCTGAATATGAAGTTAAGACAATTACAAGTGCGTTAAAACAATATTTTAGGTAAGGAGGTATTGCAAAATTTTGTGAAACAAATAAAGTAGGTTTTCGCTGGGGCACTTGCCTTGTTTTCAAGGAACGACATGACGCTGTAATGTAGATCATCTCAATTTAGATTTTAAAAGACGTAGATTAATCAAGGCTATTTACTTCGCTGCTGTCAAGAAAATGCTTGCACAGGCGAGAAAAATGCTTTCGTATTCATGAAAATGCTTTCGCAAATCAGGAAAATACTTGCGAACATCAAGAAAGTGCTTGCACAGGCTTGAAAAATGCTTGAGCAAGTCAGGGAAATGCTTTCAAACATCAGGAGAATGCTTGCGTAAGTCAGCAAAGTGCATGCGCACTTCCAGGTCGCCATAATTAGACTTTACAGTGTACATTACAGTTAAGTATTTTCATTCAAATGACTGTTCTAATGTCTGTTTTCCTTTACCCTATCTCCATGTTGGTACAAATGCAGCTACCGTACATATCTGATTTTTCATTAACCCTGCTATCTTTATTTCTCGAAATTTTGTCTTTGGGGGTCTTTTACAGGAATTTATCGAAGCCAATTCTAACGTATGAACTTCACGAAGAATTTCTTGCGGCAGTGAGTAAGTATAGAGCTTATATTTTCATGGTATGCGACCTAATTGGACAACTTGCAATCATGGTTCATCTTGATTCCGTTTTGTTTGTTTTCTCCTTCCCTTATTCATGTTTCTTCCTTTCGTTTCTTCTCTTTTCTGGTTTCGATTTTCTTCGTTGCGTTTTTTTCACGTCCTTACTACTGATCACTCCCTTTCTCGTTTCCTTCCTTTCTTCTCATCTCTTTTCCTTCCTTTCTTTCCTTTTCTTTCTTCACTTCTTTTCTTTTTTGATTTTCTACCTTCCAGCGTTTTTTTTCGGCTGACCTTGTATTTATTTCTTCCCTTTCTTTACCCTTTCGTTTTCAATCCTCTATTGTTCTTGCTTTAATTGCTTCCTCTTTTTGTGCTTCGTGCTTCTTTTCTCGTTTCTCTTGTTCTTCATGAGAAGCACTTCAATCCAGTGTTTTCTCTTCCATCTCATTCCACTCTTTAATTATGTCCGATTAAGCCAGTTTTGTTTCCACTGCTATTTTCCTCTATATTTTTTACCATCTTGACATCGCTTGGCAATGTATTGCTCCAGTTGACGTCATGTTAAAGAGATCAATTAGCTAGGACTTTCCACATAAAAGATTCTATGTAATCGGCCCCATTTTCCAAAAGATTCGGTATAAGAGCCTGCTAGATGTTCTTACTAAAAACGAAAGTTAATTTATAATTCAAGACCACAAGATTATACATAAGCGATCAACTTGTCCTACTATCGGAGTAATCGATCCGTTTGACATTCAGTCATTCTGTCTGGATAGTCTCATTATACGAGTCTCATTATACGGGATGTACAGTCTATTCGGTCGGTTTGGTCTATTCAGTTGACAGTGAATGATCCTTTTCATTCCCTTTTATTCAAATAGCTGCTAGATGACCGAACAGTGATTATTCTAGATTTTCTGAAAGGCCTACAATTGACATCGACGCTACATAATTTATGCAAGTCTTACAATTTCTATCCTTCAGAATTGGATACGCCAGCCAAGAAAGTGTCGGCGCTTCGTGACTTAGTCGCCCAGCTACCTGACGTCAACGCATGCGTACTGCTTATACTTTTGGAACATCTGAAAAAGTAAGTAACCCTTTGTTTCAAGTTGTTAAGTTTTTGTCAAGTTGTTTTTCAATGGCCATGTTATCAGGCTAGAGCTCTGTGTGATGAAGAACGCAACGCGTAACCATTAGGGCGTAAGGGGCCGTTCAAAAATGACGTCATGCACCATTGGGGGAGGGGTAGACAAGTAGACAAGGGGGTCATTAGTTTTTTGTGACAATGTGTGACACAGGAGAAGGGGGGTCAAAATATGTCCAACTTTGCGTGACGTTATTTTTGAAAGGCCCCTAATGGCATTCGTACGCCGTGTGAAATAGGAATATGCAAGTAGACGTATAATTATCAGGAAATCTATGACTGCTAGTCTTGAACATTGGACCAGGGAATGGTCATTTGATAAGTCAGAATGAATGATTGGAAGTGGCAAACATATTCCTGTAGTTGCAGGCCGTGTAAAGATAAGTAAAGCTGTTTTCGTTTTCAACGTTTGAGAGGAGAGAGACTTAAGGGTCGCTGTGCAGTATAGAATCGGAATAGCCTTTTCCAGATAAATTGGTCAATTAATCAATTGAGGAATAATTGATTGATTGAATGAGGGAGCCGATTTTTGTGTTTGTCTCTTAAAAAGCCAAGCACTCGGATGGTCAGTATATATGTCAATATATAAATGAATGACGTTATCGAATGAACGGATAATGAATAAATAAGTGAATTAATGAATCAGTCACTGGATGAGTCAAGACGTTTGTTCAGTGAGTCACTGAATGAATAAACGAATCTTTCTCAATTAATCAATGAATCATTAATTGGTTGTAATTGATAAATAAATTGCTAAACGATGTAGTTAATAAACGAATGGATCTGTCACTCCACGACTCAGTAGACGATTGAATCAGTAAGTAAATAAGCCGTCTAATACGTAATCTATAAATGAATAAATACGTGAATGAGTTATGGGTGAATCAAAAGAATCAATGAATGAATCAATGAATGAATCGATGAATGAATCAATGAATGAATCAATGAATGAATCAATGTATGTATCTTATTTTAAGTTGTGCCGCTTTGTTGTCTGCTTATTTTACGCGTGTTGTACTGTTCACCTATGACACAGCGCCATTTACTTTGTAGGGTTGCAGCGCATTCGGACAAGAATCTTATGCAGCACAGTAATCTCGGTGTTGTATTGGGACCGACATTAATGCGACCAAGGGAAGAAACGATGGCTGCCATTATGAATATTAAATATCAAAGTGTAGTTGTGGAAATTCTTATCAAGGAATTTGATTTGGTATGTAAAGACATTTAAGTTATGATGTCACCCTAAGATTTCAGACTATTCTAATATTCATTGGCTGTACCCAATTTATGTGAATTCGTGTCGAACCTCTTGAGACGCAAATGTTTGAGTACGACGCTAAGTCAGTTTCCTTTATATCTTCAGTTCCCATGAACTTAACTTTGCCTCCGTTTCAATCGGAGGCCCGTATGCTTTTAACGTGGTTATGACATCTTTTATAACGTGTGTTGCGAGTTTATGTAAGACAGAGGTTTGTGACTTGTGTTGATTTGGTCGCATTAGAAGCGTTAGACGTTTCCACGAGTGTCGTTTAGAACGTTACGCAGTCAATTTGGAAAGGTCAGCGCAACCATATCAATCCGTACATCATGATCTTCATCGCCCGTATCATAATCAACCATCATCATAATAATCATAGTCATCATTATCATCAACATCATCATCATTAGCACCGCCACCATTATCGTCATTATTATTGTTATTATTATTATTATTATTATTATTATTATTATTATTATTATTATTATTATTATCATCATCATCATTGTTATTGTTGTTGTTATTATCGTTGTCGTCATCATCATATCAACACCATTATTACCATCATAATCATCCTCATAATCATTATCATCATTAACACCATCATTATTATCATCGCCATCATCATTATCATCATTATATCATCATCATCCTCATCACCATCATCATTGTCATCATTATCATCATTATTATCATCATTATCATCATCATTATCATCCTTATATCATCACCATCTTTATCATTATAATATTCTACATTAGGAAAAGTAGTTAAAATCACATGGTTTGCGTCTTCATGATAGTTGGACCAAGAGAGTAGAAAATATTGACTTTAAAACCATGGTGCAATTATTTTGGTTAGTGTAATTAAACAGAAGGTGTTCTGTTGCACATGAGATAACACACATGCATTGAAATTAATAGCTTGTAGGCTTACACAATCTATGCCTTTTGATTTTCAATATTTTTCTTACTTTCTTTTGTGCAGATTTTTGTGAAAAAATCTGGACCAGTTGTGACACAAGAGGACAGAAATGAAGAACGCTCAGTAAGTTTGAGTGAAAAGAGAAATGTGCCTCAGGAGATCTCAAATGGACCCACCAAAGTTCCTTCAGCACTGAAGGCTACCTCCCCTGGAGCAGGAATCCCAAGTAAACCATTTAAAATGTATCCAGCACCACCACCACCCCCTGCTCAAAAACCTAAACCAAAGATACCTAAGCCATTTGCAGGTAAGATAACATTGTATGCTTAATTATCGTTTATGTTCGAAAAGATTGACTTTCTCAGCCTGGATTAACCCAATTAGGAATATACTCTTTCAACTCATGATCGGCTGCCTACTCTCAATCTAGGCGCCTTTGTATGTCTTAAAAACGGGACCCTTGTAAACCTTGATCTAGCATATTGTGCTGTATGATAGTAAGGAAGTATAGCTCGACCGAAACCCTTCTAGTTTTTGGCGCCCCTTTAAAAATCTTCTGGGAGGGCACGGCCACCTTCCTGCCCGCCAGGCCGCCTCTGATTATGTCGGAGTAACATAATGGCCCGCTTGTGTTATGAAGGTGTATGATGTTTGCCAAATGTCTTTGAAAAAGAACACTGACACTGAACGACTGATATCATCGCCGGTCATCATTTTGTGAATAGTTGTAACTTAACCCCGACCACGATGACCAACATGTTTGTAGGTGTGTGGTAGAAAAGAGGAAACCTCATGAACGTATCGGAAACCTACCGTTAGCAAGTGCGTCATATTTATCTGACGTTTGTTTTGGTACGTGGAACCTTGTTGTTGTTGTTGTTGTTGTTGTTGTGTGTTGTTGTGTGTTGGGGGGGGGATGGGTGTTTGTTTGTTTAAGGGCGCCTATCTTACGTGCGTAATTAAGGCTGCGTTACCTTAAGCTGAGAAATTTAAACTAGAAGTGATAACAGGACGCAGTTCTTATGGCATTTTATAAGTATAAATGACTCATGAGTAGAGCATTTCCACAATAGCTACATTTAGGGGGAGCCAACTGGACTCGAACTTGAAATAAATAAGTCAACACAAGTCTTTTGTAGTTCGAGCCGAAACCCTGTGGTGGGTAAGGGGGAGAAGTCATTGATTCAGTTCTTTTTGTTTGTGTTTGGGCCTGCACCTTCGCCAGATATTTGTGTTACTTCAGCAGACACATTAGTGCTCATTTTTGTATATATTAATTACTCATGACTATATGTATCAGTAGAAGATTGTAAATTGTGTCGATTTGTGATGTCAGATACAGTATTTTTTTAGAGTTTTCTCAGGGAACTAAAGAACTTCACGGTCGCCTGACGACATAACTTAAGGTTGTTAACGAGTAACATGCTACAGGTTTATGTTAATGGCAATGACAAGGACAAACTGTCTGTTTGCGAATTTTCGATTTATAAAGTATCGCATGACGAAGACCATTGTATATGCACAATGATACTGTTCCTCCCGTTATTTATAAAACTCCTTATTTAAAAAGTTTCCTAACAGTACCAAACTTCAAAACTGTCTTCAGCAAAACTGACATCTATGCAGCCTTTCGTCTGACACTGATCACATAGATTCGTCAGAATACAGTAACAGAAAACATAGCAGGTAGGATAAGCGCCAAATTGAACTAGTGGAACAACCAGAAGGGAATCACAAATTCCGTCTGTCGACAAAGGCTAGGTATACGCTACCGGATGTAAACCGCCGCGAAAACACCAAGATGAAATTTTGACCTTGCTTTAGCAACCTTTAGCAATGATCTTACCTTTTGCCTTGCTCTTTCATTCCTTTGTACTTTCTCTCTTTGCTTTTCTTGTCCAATACTGGGTTCGTTGCTTTCTTATTGGTCAATTTTCGATCGTACTGTATGCTACAAATTCTGCTATAATTTCTGTTACTGTATTCTGCCAAATCGATGTGATCCGTGTCAGACAAAAAGCGTTATAGAAATTAGGTTTGCTGAAATCTTTCTTCTGTTGTAGCGAATTCGTAATACTGAGAAAGAGGAGGAATAGTGACTGTGCCATCTAGCTTTGTAGATTAAAACGTTTAAGAGAGAACTGATCTCGTGTTTGTCGTATCCATTCTCAATTGTACCCTTTTCCCCATTTAGACTATTCTGATGAAGACTCGACGGCTTCCAGTCTCACTACTGAGTCATCGTCTTCCGGATCAAATGGTTCTGCCGGGCAACCATCTCCGGGATATTTTACAAAAGAAACTCGGACCTCGTCTAGTAAGTTATGTAATTCCTGTAGTTGTTCTTAGCAGACAAAGTATTATGCCTAAATCACCATCTCCACTATTGCCTCCTCTACCATTCTTCTGTCAGCACTTTCACCATTAACATCAATATCTACCCAATGAAGATTTCCAAGATCAAGATCTTCACTTACTTATACCATCACTTCCACAATTCCACGATCCGAATTGACACAATCGATACCTTTGCCTCTCAGGTCAAACAGTTAGTTTCTTTTAAACATTTACAGAACATTGATCTTTGTTACAATCAACACTATTTTCGCCGTTACCACTACCACCGTCTCAATCGTTGTCATCACCACTCCTTGCATTGTTACCACCGCCATCATTGTCACCACAACGTATGATGTTATCACTACCACCTTTTTCATCGTCATCACTACTTCCATCGTCGTCACCACCACCTCCATCATCGTTATACTACCCTCATCATCGTAGCTACCACCTCCATCAACGTTACCACCGTTTCTGTCATTGTCACCACCACTTCGTTTCGTCGTTACCATCACCTAAGTGAGCGTCACCATCACTTTTATCCTCATTAGCACCACCGTCGCCTACGTACATTTTCGCCCACTTTTTCTCCCACACAACTTATCTACACTACTCGCCATTACTGTTACAATTCATCATTGCAAATACTACCCATCACTTATTTTAAAATGTGGTTATGGAAAATCAGCTAGGTATTTTTCATGAATGGCTACTTAAATCAGATTTTGCATGGTTTCAGTGACGTTTTGCCGCGAAATTAGCCCTACCGTTCAGAATCTACCCGCGTTTTGTAAAAATTCAGCTTGGTTATTTGTTAAGCATTTCTTTTCATCATATATTACAGCTCTTAGATTAACTGTAGTTTGACGGTGTATGTTTTAGAAGTAACAATTTTAGTATGCTGAAACAATTGCGAAAGGTGTGTCTTATTTTAACTAGGAATCAGTATCGAGCGATCAGTGTGGTGAATTCTTGTCGATCATCTTAGTCTTTCCTAGCCTCGGTTTAATTTGCTGTACTCCAATTCATCATAATGCAGAGAATGCTTTCAAATCACTTTCTTTGTTACTGTCTGTCTTTTCAGGTAGCTCGATTAGCAACCCATCCGATACCACTCCTCCGTGGAAACGAGACAATCACCCCCCTGGATCTCCGTCGTATCGTCGAAGTGGTATGTACTGTGTTTTCTTCCTGGCGTGTTCATGCACCACATAATTCTGTTGGTACCTAACATATTTGTACTCTCGAAGAATTGAAGTATACCCTGTGTAACATTATTACCTTATATATTTCACCTTTGATTTACATATTCAGGATAGTTCGTCAAAACGATTATTTGCAATGGGCTTTCTGTGAAAATCGTTGAAATAACAACAATTCTTAAGCTAAAGCAAACAAGTTGCCATCTGAACAAGACATTCGGAGACTACTGAACCTCCGCCAAGCGAAAGACCTTATCCCGCTTAATTCACCAAATTTTAATTTCATTTTTTTTGTATGAGATATTGAGGAGTAAAATGTTTAGCAGTCTTAAAGAAAATATCATCATAATTCTGAATCGGCTATTAGGATCTATCATAGACGTTGATGGCACCAATACACCCCATGTAGAGATTGTATGAGAATCCAATAGTAATAATAATAACAATTAGACAGGCAGACAGACAGACAGGTAGACAGGCAGACAGACAGACAGACAGACAGACAAGCAAGCAAACAAACAAACAAACAAACAAACAAACAAACAAACGAACAAACAAGCAAGCAAATGAACAAACAGCAACGAAATCAATAACTCTTTGGTGGAGGTAAAAATAGGAAAAATGCAAAAGTATCTCCTAATTGTTTTTTAAAATGAAACTAGGGCGGAGGTGTACGTACATATTCTCGCATTTGGTTTCCTTTTAACGAAAGGTTTCTGACCAGTAATTCGCACGCGCATGATTGTGAGTATTTGGCGCCAAATATTATTTACAATGTCGTAGGTTTTGCTCTGTTGTAAGCAGAATACTCTTGTTAGCCGGACTCATGAAGCAAATTGACACCGATAACATAAGTTATTAAACTTGCTGAATATTTGGCTTTCCATCACGGATGTCTAGGTACAAAAATTTCACCGCACGTGAAAGCTCAAGTCTTACGCAAAGTCATCTCGCTTGCGCCTAGCTTAGTACATCATCATACGTTTGCAAAGTTTCATCCCTAGCGACATCCTGGAGGGGTACCCCTACTTCCATGGTTTCATATTCATTCCATTTTGTGACAGAAGGGGGATAATTTCAACAAGTACAATTTTGTGATGTACGCGTTTACTGCACGAGTAACGGCGCCGGTTTCAACATTAGATATATAAACGTAAATTTGAGTTGTTTAAACTCATTCAATGAGATTTCAAACAGCGGATTGCCTGCCATTTAGTCATCTTATTAATCAATGCTACATATAAAGCAAAATTCTCGAAAACATGGTCGTCTTTTTAAATTCATGGTAAGTTACTGTAATCTGATTTTTACTCTGTGTCCTTTTTGTTCGTTTACACAGGTTCTGGTGCTTCCCGACCTGATCCACCACCCAAAAGGTACGCTCTTGCCATGTTTTGGCATCTCGTTCATTTCATTCTCTTTTGTTTGTATTGTATAGTTGTGATGCTCCACTTGGAAGCATTTAAGGGAAGTTGAAATGCCAGGAGTAACATGAACAAATGCAGATAAGAGTTAGACCCCGTTTACACAATGTCGTAGCACGCCGGTATGATTTGACACCGGGGTGAAACCGTGCTGGCATGGGTAATGTGTAATTGGTATTTTTTCCTGAACCCGTTTACACGATACCACACGACAATGGCTGCGACTTCACATGCAAGTGTTATTGTGCGTTTGTTTTATTGCCGTCACCATGCCGGCATGCCCCGTTTACAAGTTGTCGTCAATATGAACCTGTATTGGTGTGACTATCGATATGGTTTTAATCTTCAATTCACAGCTCATTCCGGCATGGCACCGACATCGTATAAACGCGTGGCCTAAACCAGAAGATATCATGCCGGTGTCATTTCATGCCGGTGTGATCACATGCCACTGTCATTTCATGCCGGTGTCATCTCATGCCGGTGTCATTTCCTGCCGGTGTCATTTCATGCCGGCATGCTACCAACATCGTGTAAACGGGGCCTTATTGAATTTGTTACTCAATTAATTTTCCGTAGTTTTCATTTTTGTTCCACGTCATTCTTTTCCAACATTTTTCTTGATCGTTTTTAAAACTTTGGCTTTGATTAACACACAAAAGCTCACTAACTTCAACCATGCCGAAGCTTAAATTTTATGGCGAAAATATAAGAATTCAATTCGTTGTGTAAATATAAATGAGAGTGAATTAGAAGTAACCTATAATATGCCTTTAGTGTACACGTTAGTAGGATAATAAGTTTGTATGAGATGTAAATTGCCATAATCTTTCTCTTGCGTAAGAAACGGCTTCGTGATAGAGTGCGCTTTTTGTATCCAGGAGGTTTTGTGTTCGAGCCACAAACTAGGTCACACTGGGACTTTAAATATTGTACATAATCCTTCCATACTTAAGACCTGGAATCTTACGGGAAAGGTTATTGAGGCTAAATGCGCAGTAATAGTAGGGAGCCAGCTGCTTATTGTAGCATTCAGTTTGCTTGTATGGTCCAATGGGTAAGAATAGAGTGATGCACAGCACTTAATACTAAAAGGAGTGTTTAGAGGACTTTTACTTTAACTAACCCCTTTTAAGATCTTCTCGTCAAGAAATGGTTGGCCAGTTTAGGTATTTGTACTAATTGAAAATAATTGTAGCCGGCTGAAGAGTTAAAGTTATTTTTATGCCTCGGGGGTACTGTGTCGACGTTTTTGTCTTGATTATCGCTGGAGTCAATAAATTCAGGGGTCAGATTTGCAGTCATGAGACCCGGGTTCGACCCCCTGATGGTCATAATCATAACCTCACTACTGTTCCTATCATAAGAACACCCTGTCGCCTTCTAGCTGGAATTAGTGCCAAGGAATTCAGGTTCATTAAAGGCTTTCTTTAAGTTGTACAAAAATTTATGAGACTAATCAAACTAGTGACTGGAGAAATTATCTGCATTTTGTTGACAATGCACTGATATATCAACTTGTTTAAGGCGTAAAGCGTAAGGCAGTTGAAAGTCAAAGTTACTGATTATGGAGGAAAGATACGTACACAATTAAGTCTCCGTGATAACCATTTCTCACTTTTTAAGATGAAGTTAATTATGGAAAAAGGTATCTGAAATGAAATGAGTTGGTCCGGAGTTTACATGTGACCGTGAGATTGGTCTTTCATGATTGGTTAAATTCATTAGGAAGAAACCACACGGAATGTAGTATATATCATACAGTATAAGTATATTAGGTAAAATGAAAGTAAGAGTCGAGCCCTGTTTATATGTTTGAAGACCGGTAAATCATCAACGAAGTAAAAGTATACAAACAAGGATAAGAATATTACAATATATCTTGCGTTATACTAAATTCTTGCATGTAAGATTAATCTTTGCCTTCGTAACATACTGATAAGAAAACTGTGGCTTCAGTCCCGGGAAACTGGAGCTCGTTTAACTCGAAAATTCTCGAAAAACAAAACGCAGCCCACGTCGACGAAATAGGATGCAGTGCTTTGTATAAGATATCGATTATTCTTGAGAGGCTAATGTGTCTACCAGCTTTCTTTTTTAAACTTTCTAATCATATTTGCACTTTGATCTTCGTGCACCGGACCAACTGTTTTGTCTTGTGGTTTTAGGTATGTCGAAAGCGTGCCATTATTCACTGGGGGGACTAAGGCCCAGGCTCCGCTTGCCGAGCGCGACGATGGGTAATCTTTCAAATTGCTTATGTTCGTTTGCAAGTACTTGAATTTTCCTTTAAGCCGCGAATTTATTGTAAACTGTCTCTGATATATTAAGGGAGTGGATAGATATGAGTTAGAGTGAACTTTCTTTAAATGTGTTTATTATCACGAGATAAAGCTAGTCCTATGCTATGCTCGAAAGCAGAGTTCTTATTTTTGATTACCTGACCGCCGCGAATTCCATGCCTTCTCGGTTCGGGCTGACGATTGGTATTTCAAGCATTGTAAGTACAGTGTCATGGTAAGTGATCCTATGTGATCCGACAGAGTCCAATAGCGAAGAATTGTGCAGGGGTAGGCCACAGCGGACGTCTGACGTCAAATTCTCGTGCCTAAACTATAAGTTTAAGTAGGTCATCTTGGAAAACAAAACAGGACACGAGCTGGATTCCAATGTTAAATGACGAAGAAGCTTATCGCCATCTCTGTTTGACAGTTTTATCAAAGCGAACAAAGCGACGGACTTGCATTTCAGACTCAATCTCATGGTGTCGATTGTTTTATTTTTAAGACCATCACCTAGTAGCCTTTTCTTGTGATGGTGCAGAGTTGAACACAAAATTACTGCACCTATATGCAACACCTATATGCAACACCTATATGCAACACCTATATGCAACACCGATATGCAACACCTATAAGCAACACCTATATGCAACACCTATATGCAACACCTGTATGCAGCACCTATATGCAACATCTATATGCAACACCTATATGCAGCACCTATATGCAACACCTATATGCAACACCTAAATGCAACACATATATGCAATACCTATATGCAGCACCTATATGCAGCACCTATATGCAACATCTATATGCAACACCTGTATGCAGCACCTATATGCAACATCTATATGCAACACCT
>JANTCA010001239.1:17990-34929 GCA_024741275.1 Chironex yamaguchii
TATGCAGCACCTATATGCAACATCTATATGCAACACCTGTATGCAGCACCTATATGCAACATCTATATGCAACACCTATATGCAACACCTATATGCAACACCTATATGCAACACCTATATGCAACACCTGTATGCAGCACCTATATGCAACATCTATATGCAACACCGATATGCAACACCTGTTTGCAACACCGATATGCAACACCTGTATGCAACACCGATATGCAACACCTATAAGCAACACCTATATGCAACACCTATATGCAACACCGATATGCAACACCTATAAGCAACACCTATATGCAACACCGATATGCAACACCGATATGCAACACCTATATGCAACACCTGTATGCAGCACCTATATGCAACATCTATATGCAACACCGATATGCAGCACCTATATGCAACACCTATATGCAACATCTATATGCAACATCTATATGCAACACCTATATGCAACACCGATATGCAACACCTATATGCAACACCGATATGCAACACCTATATGCAGCACCTATATGGAACACCTTATGCCTGGCTTCTTATAAATCTATGTTAGGTTTCGTTTAAGTCAGTTTCCGTCTTATGATGCAGAAATTCGTTGTCTTAACTTCGCAACGTTTTTTTAAGGATTTGGTTTCTAACATAAAGACCGTTTATACAGTTTTTTTTTCTCTGTTTACGATATATTTTTTTATTCTTTTGATTGTTTATCTGCTAGAGAAAAGGATGCGGTCCCTGATCTTGAAACGCCTCGTCGATCCAGTGGTGAAAAAGGAGTGCAAAGGGGCAAAACAGGCCAAGCCAGTATCAAAGGCCCTATTCCGCCTGCTAGGCCCAATCTACAAAGTGACGAAGGTGAACAACCGAAAAAAGAGCGGCATCCGTCACATCCTGATCATCCCCCGCCCCCGGTGCCAAAACGCAAAGATTGGTAAGTACCACCCCTTGGTACTCATTACTGACAATGTTTTTGATGATGTGTGGATAGTGGATGTGGGTTGCTGTCATCAATAAATGATTCACAAAACTGTAGTGCCGTGGAAGCTAGTTTATAGCTAGAAAGTAGAAAAAATTTGTAACTTTACCGCTTTTTTGAAAGACAAGGATAACGATATATAAAGAGAAGGAGGAACCTAGACGATACGTGCATAGAGAGAAACAATCAGAATGGAGGCAAAGGACAATATGAAAGTCAGGAATAAATCTATAGGAAGACACAGAAAGAAGGAAGAACCAGACTAGAAAAAATATGCATAAGAATGGGAAATTTGAAATCGTAGAGAAAAAAGATCAAGTTTGAATAGGGTTTTAGTAGACGTCAAAATCCTAAAAAGAAGTCTAGGACTTAGGAGTGACAGGAATCATTTTGTCGCAATTCTTCTCTCGGATGGCACACAAGAAGAATAAATCCATCGATTGATTTGGTAGTTATTGATATATATTCTCTGCTTTTGCAAAATACAATCAGTGCTCGCTTATACCTGCCTGAGTTTCGCATTTGCTTGTTGGGGAACTGACTACAACCAATATTATAACAGAAATATATGCAATGTAGCAGGTTTGTGATTTTGTCATTTTGCAAGAAGCCTCTCTAACTCACTTTTTTGCTAGGTTTAGCCAGGCTGGTAGTGGACATGATGCCTACAATACTGCGTCATTTGTCCATGACACCTTAACATTTCTACTGGCCACGTATGAAGGAAGGGAGTGTTTGTAGTCATGTCTGTGTACATGTGTGTCTGTGTCTTCTGTCTGCCTGTCTGCCTGTGTCTTCTGTCTGCCTGTCTGCCTGTTTGGGCTCTAAATTTTGAATGCCTTGACCTTTAAACTTCATTTTTAGGATGCGGTTACATCTTTACAATATCTAGGTCAAGTTAGAGTATCAAGGTCATACGGTTAGAGTCAAGGTCACAGTTAAAATATTTATATTTTTTGCTTCCTTCCATCATTACTTGTTTGTAACTTGAACTAAATAACCTGATCACATCTGTTAACGCCGTTTGGTAACCTTCGACTGAAAGGTATTTGAACACTAGTGAGTATGGGTAGACGCACAATTTGGTAACTGACCCACTTTGGTTACTTGCAGCCCCATTTACTCGTACAGTTATCCACCCTGTGTTTGAACAACAGTTTGTCTGTCAAACCATCATTCTTGCTTATGTATGGAGGTTGCTATCATCGTGTTAGTATAATTTTTACTGGTTTCTCCTACGATTTCGATATGATTTGTACCATTTCTATTCCCTGACAGGCGTGTGAGAGCCCTGTATAACTGCGTTGGTGGAAATGAATCTGAGTTGTCATTTAACATAGGGGCTATTATAACAAATGGTGAGTGTCTTCAGAAGATGCTGTTTCAGTGTATTTGAAATAAGTCATGTCCAGCATGCTAGCCATTCCCTCTTAACTCTGGTATTGTGTATACATTTTTTGTGTTTTGGTGATGATTTTTGAATGGGTATTTATGGGTAACTCACGGATAATTTCTTTGTAAAAGGAATAAACGGAGTTATCCAAATCGGTTGAGTGTGAACTTGTTAGTGACGCTACAATTGTACCACAATGCTTTTGGTTGAGTGGAAATTCGATTGTTTTGCGAGTGCATCCCATCATGAGGAAAACCAATTAGCATTAATAGAGTGGGGTATGTCATGTCATCATTGGAAAAACCCATCAAGATTAATGACAGTGACGGATGGTGGGGTTTTTTGTCGGGGGGGACGCAAATTTCAGATTTGGGTGTGACCAATATAGGGGCCACGCCCCTATTTCGTAGTAGAGATGTTACACGAGAACAAAAATGTAAATTTTAGGTCTAAGATAAAAAAATTTTACTATATAAAAACAGAAGTTACAAAAGCAAGGTTACAGCAAATGTCGTATCATAAGAGCAATACTTGACCGTGAGTTCGCCACAGGTGCGCTTTGATTTTACTATGGTTAGCATACGAAACTTTTGGCTGTTCTCCTTTTTAATGTGTACCTTTTGGCACGAATAATTTGATTATTTTTGTTTTGTCATGCTCAGTTATAATTATTTCAGCAGCACTTGGGTGATAACTCTTTTATGATGCAAATCTATAGTTTACTTATTTATGCTATTAGCCTTCTATTTTACGGTTAACCTTAACCAATTTTACTGTGCAAGGGTCGGGTCTGACGGCATTACTTCTAGAGACATGGCAAGAGATTCAAATCCAACGCTAGCTTCGCTTACATACACTTAGGATCATTGCAAGACATGACGTTCACCCTTTTTGCGGTTTGCGTGATCGATGACCGTGAGTGAAGTGTACCTGATCATGGCTTGGGTTTTCATCTATGTCTTACAATATCTATAGATTCCTTACATCTGAAAATACAGAGTGTTGTTGATTGTCCTCATACTTAAGTGATGACGTCATAAAAATCTATTCTTAAGAATTTATAAATTCTGATCTTGGATTCTCGAAGAGCTTGGAAAATAACAAAAAATGTCAAATTTCATTTAAATCTGAGAAAAATTGCCTGATATATGACAATTGGAGGATTTAAGATTTCCTATAGAACCAATGTGATGTTGGCTTGGTCATAAAATCATAAACCAGTCTTAACATACAGTGCTTTGATAGGGAATGAACTTACTATCAATTTGCCGTATCTCTGATTCTGTTTGATAGATTTGTGTAAAACTTCACATTTGGGGTTACTTTATGATACTGTTTTTAGATATTTGCTCCAAATTAAAATCCCCTAATTAGCAGTCATATGAGGTGGTAGGCTTCATAATTGTAGACGTTAAATTCTGGTTCTTTTGGTCTTGTTTGGCAATGGTCGGTCACTTGGCATAGGTTTTAGCAGCAAATGCAGCTTTTATAGCTTTTATAGTTCATTTGTATTTTATTTAACTTTTTCGAATTTTCAAAATCACTTCCTATTCTGCTAAGTGTGCCAAGAATCCCGTTATTTTTGTCTTTATGATAAAACGATGATCGCTGATCTCCACACTGTGATGTACCAAATTAATAAATTTGAACTGAGATCGTAATTGCATAATCCACTGATAATTTGTACTGTTGTGTACTGTGTCAATTATTCTTCAGGATATTGTCCGAAATTTTTCCTCGTCGAAGTAAGCAAAACATGTTCGCAAAATTTTCGCCGAAACTTAGTCTTCACAAATTTGTAATGCGAAATTTTCTATAAATAATGTTGCAAGCCGTCGAAGGGAAATCTGTTGAGGCGTGTTTGTATGCAAATTAAGGAGAAAAGTTGAACATTTTCCTTCAACATTTTGGGGTTTTCGTCTCCCCTTTAAACCATTTTATCATTCAGGTTACACGAAACGAGGTTAAAGAATACAGTAAACTCTCGATAACTCGAACATTCGCTAAGTTAAATTGATTCTGCATTCCCCTCTAACAATACTATCCTATAGAAATACCCCGGTAACTCGAACATTTGCCAAGTCGAACTGATTCTGCATTCCCTTGTAACAATAATATCATGGAGAAATACCCCCGGTAACTCGAACATTTGCCAAGTCGAACTGATTCTGCATTCCCCTTGCACAATAATATCATAGAGAAATATCTATCGTTATAGTTATAGTTATCGAGAGTTTACTTTGTGTTCAATGATATTGACCTGCCGAGGATGTGCATTGTACATTGTTACTCCTTACCGCAAAGTTATAAACAATAGTGTCATGTTATTAGTGCAGGGTCTTTCTTCTTGCTGTTCCAAGTTTACGGTTTATGATTTTTTCACAGTTCGCAACTCGGCTGAAGATGGATGGTTGATTGGTACATTGAATGGAAGAACTGGTCTTGTTCCAGAGAATTATGTTGACACTGTAGAGCGTTAACTGACGATTATCGACGTGTTTTCCTTCTTATTAATTGGTAGACTTGTTCCTCATCTGTAGTCGTCACCTCTTTGGTGTGGTCGTGATAGTTAGACGTGTATAATCCATGTTTCAGGATTGAATTAATGGCATTGTTTAAATAAATATAAGGCCCATTTTGTATGTACTGATTTATTTTCATACAGTTATAAAATTACCTAAAAGGCAGATGTTAGATGTTTCAGGGAGACCACATGACCGAGTACTACTGTGACTATGTGTGTTAAGAAGTATCATAGTTTTATTGCATATTGATATTGTGTGCATAATACACAGAAAGGTAGCAGTGTATTAATTCGTAAGGCTAGCGTTGTACAAAAAACGGTAGAAATTCTTTCCTCCACTCTTTCCCCCACCCACTTGACACCGACATTTTTTCCCGTCTATGGCAGTTACAAAATGCGCCCGAGAGACAGCAAAGGTAGGGGCTCTGACGTACTATTATCCGACAAACTTTGAATTGGGCAAATCGATTTGCTTTTAATTTTTAAAGTTGTTGGAGCTGATTGTAGCATCGTACTCCCCCCTCTCGCATGTACACTTGTAAGTCTGCAGTATCGTATTTTAAACTCGCACAGTCCACGTCAGTTTGGCATCCTGATCAGTCGGATGTCACATGGGCAGCATGTAGAATGAGTAGGATGTCGAATATGCGTTTTATTGAAGGTTATTCTACATGTCTTCTAGGAGGAAAACCTGTTTGCTATCCGAAGCTATCGATAGAATATGATCTTGATGTGAATTGAATTATTCATTATTTATTTTCTGGGAACAACATCACGGTTATCATCATCGACCTCAAGACAATCATGAATCATCATTATCATCATTCATCCTTTGTCCACACTGGTTGTCGGAACTTTGTTCTTTCGATAGCAAGGATTCAAAGCGTGGCTTCCCATGCTTGTGTCCTAGCGTTATGTTATTATCTCAAGATAGTTTACTAATCAATGTTGAAGAAGAAATGCTGCCAAATTGAAAAACACCACGCCATGGCTCACCCCTGGCGTGAGAGGCGTTAGTTATGTACTATCACTTGTTGTTTGAAAAAGGAGTAGCGCATATCTCTTTTTCGGGTAAGGTAGATTCTGTCGCCGTTTTGGAAGCACTGACTTGATTGAACAGATGTAGAAGTTTGACATAACTTTACTTATCTTAAATTTTTAGAATGGCAGAGTAGATACCTTTGACTTTCTTATCTCCTGGTAGAAACACTCACTTCTCATCCCCCCCATCCCCTTATTCTTAACGACATCTGTTCTTCGTCCGACCCGTCCCGCTGTCTTTCATCCCGGGGAGTCCCGAGTGATTGCTGTATACACTTATTGATCCTAACGTGTTCACTTTTTTGTGCTTATATCTCTTATTCAAATTGTATTGATCCTATTAATGTATGTTGTAACAGACTGCTACTGACTTGTTCATAATGGCGATGATGGGAACCCAGTGGTTTCTTATACGTAGACTCAGGTATTTTCCACTCCCACCCTAATCGCTTTTACCCCATCCCCACCCAATCCTTGCTGTACATTTTTCCCTCAATCCCGACTCTAAAAATTGATGGTCCCATAAGGATCTTGAAATATACTTCTTGTAAGAGCGACCTTTTACTTCGGAAGAGTCTCCCAAGCCCCCAACGAAACAAGTTATATTATTTCGTTATTTTCCATCCTTGCGTTTGAACGATCAAATTCATTAAAGGGAATCCGGGAGAGTCAATTTCATCAATATCCATTTGAACTTGCCTGGGTGGACTGCACTTTCATTTGCCGATCAGCAGAATCTTGAAATGTCACTTGGTGACATCCAGCGACGATACAGAATTGATTGATGTGTGTAATCGCTGCATGCCAGCCATTTGCTTAGCCCGCCGGCAATCCCCAGCGAAGTGCGGTCGGCCTTTTCCAAGTTAACTTTAAAAACAACACTGAACTGTAGAAAGAAGGCATTCCAAGAGTACAAGTCCTCTGTCCCAAGAGCCTCTGTCCCAAATATATAAGTTCATTTCAGTAAGATCGTAGCTAAGGGAAATAATATGATCCACCCTTTCTTTCGAAACATGTTCGAAAATCGCGTCAGAACTCCGTGTGATCAAATTCCAATCTAAATGTGTGTCGTGCCATTTGGTTTATTTTATTGGCAAATGGTACACGACATGAATAGTGAACTTCACTGTCATCAGATTTACTGCTTTCATTAAACTTAAGTTGCTAAATAATCTTTGTATTATTCTTTCGGCATATTTCGTGTAGTGGAAAGCCACCCTTGAGAGAAATTGAAAGCGGTAAAATGGTTAAGGGTGGTGTCGAAGGTCGAGGATTTGCTTGTAATAATTAAGCATTTCATCCTTTCATTTTTTCTTGTGTTTATGGGTCACATGTAAGCCGTCGTTTCGAAACCCCAATACCAGAGGTTACTCATCTGCAAAAACGTCTTCCTCTCTCATCTGTTTCACACTGGGGGAAAGAACAGTGTGTAAAGTCATAGTTACATGTAGACTGTGTGCTAGCTTATTGTAGACTATGTGTATGTATGAGTAAATTGGGTTTTAGATGTATTCACATAATCGTGTTCAATAGCTTGATAAAGTAGTCCCATATCGTTTTCTTTAAGGTTGCCAGGGGGCACTCTGGGGTCCTGTGGCGGGGCGGAGCAGCTGAATTTTTTACGAGAAGACCTGACACGAACCTAAAATCGTTATCAGTTCATGAGCAGGAGTCTTTTTCATTTTTCAGCGTGATAGGGGTCATGCCAAGTGTGTCCTTTGATGTCGTTCTTGATACTGGGAAGTCTAGCGCTCGTTGCACTTCCTGCCTTGCTTGTTATATTGATCAGTTGACATTAGAGATTGTTTTCATGTCAACGATCAGATATCTAACTTAGATGTTTATTTTTCCGAGATTAACTTTTCGTTTTAACAGTAAAAAGTCAGTTTAAGTAGTTTAATTGTCATAAAAGGTAGTTGCTTCTCAATGCCATGGGTATGGAATGTACTAATATGTGACGCTTTTGTAGAAGCAGGCTTCCGTTACCTCTCAATATGTGGCCTTTGTTTTGTGGTTACAGGGATGTGTGTTTGCGACCTAAAGCATGCATGAGCGTCGTCTTATTCATGAGACCACAGCTTCTTATCTAGAAATTGCTGCTGGAATCCCACATTCGAAATGGCTTGTCTTTTTAATATCATACGATGCTTCCTAGAGATGAACCAGGAATTATTATATAACACAAAGAATAATTATCAGGCAGAAATCAGTGATGAAG
Organism: Chironex yamaguchii; assembly: GCA_024741275.1. Lineage (NCBI taxonomy): Eukaryota > Metazoa > Cnidaria > Cubozoa > Chirodropida > Chirodropidae > Chironex > Chironex yamaguchii. The sequence goes on from JANTCA010001239.1 coordinate 26,149, forward strand.
TGGCCTTATCAGTGCGACAGGCTGTTACTTAAGTAGACATGTACCTTTTTAGTGGTTATATGCATCTAAGTGTTTTCTGCAATAAGCTGTGATTAAAGGTCAGTGATTAAAGACCTTAGAACTTGCTAGTTAAAATGTATGCAAGTTATTACTTTATACAGACAAAGTGCTTAAATTTCAACATTTGCACGATGGAAGCCGAAAGCGAAAAATACGGCCACAATCTTCCTACGTTTGATTGTGTCAATTTGAGCTAATTTACGCCGATAAATCTTCTTGGACCGAAAACCTAGTTTCCATTTTGGTGAAGCAAGAGAATGTTACACAGTTCATGTTTACTTCCCTATTTATCAATCGGGACACAGGCCACTTTGCATTTTGCCTTAGTAACATTGTTTCATTAATAAACACCTTTGGATGACTACCTACCGTTAATACCCTTGGCTACTGTTGAGATTCTTCCAAGCATAAAGTCATGGAGAAAGAGGATGATTAGCTCCGTCCTTTACCTATTTGTTGAGTATAGTCCCACTGGCAACCTTCGTAGTAACAACTATGCAGGGCCGTATTTGCAGGGAGGGCTAGGAAGTTAAAAGGCCCCACTAATTGACGTATGTTTGATTTAATCTCCAATGTGTAGTAAATTCGAAAGATATTATTGACATAAGGTGCCCCAATGCAGGATGTTACAGAGTCAGTTGTCTAGTATTTCAGCATTTATCAGGGTTAATTCAAGCATAAAAATCGATCAAAAAGTCCAGAACTGCATTTTTCTGGCACACAGGATACTCAAAATCCAAGGCTGAAAGCCACCCCTCAAGCGCCCCCCCCCCCCCAGTGTAGGGTCAATTGGTACAGTCGTTTGATGTCCTCGCTTCGCTGGCCTTAGGGTCTTGAGCCCCCCGCCCCCTCAGTGTTAATAGGACAATTGCTGCCCTGCTCTTCAAATGTTTTTCATTTAATCTAGTAGGCATTAAGACAATGTCTTGTCTATATCTTGTATATAACAGACCGTTGTAGAAGAGAAATGCCCTCTGTAACCGTATGCTAAGAGGTCTAAATTTTGTATACAAAACTTTAAAATAGCATCCTATGTTGCAGATGTTGTAATGATCAGCAAGATTCGATTTGTCAAATCTGTTAGAGGGCGCTTACATGTGTTGTCTCTGTCTCTGCTCACTTCCATGTTTGACTTTCTAAATGGTGTTGATGTTGGGGGAAAAATTTCCCTTTTGTTGGTTTTTTTGAGCACATATTATTTGGTTTTCCCAATACGAAATTTTGGTGTGATTTTGGAATATAAAGAAAAAAGACCCTTTTGGTGTCAGAAGGCGTGTCAAAGCTTAATTCCATCAACTCTTTGAATCCTCGATGTTTAGTTTTGTCAAATGTCGAAACAGGTTGCAACTTCGTTTTCATTATCACCGGCAGTAGACTTAACAACATTTGAATGGTAGGGAAATTCTTTGACTGAACACGATGGGAATTTTGTTAGACACGGTCTTTAAAACTATTTGTAAACAATTTGATAGTTTTTCAGTGCACATATTACAGATCTTTTTCAAATGTAGCCGACAGCTATCTCGCTCACTATTTTCTTTAAAAGAGTTTCAATGATCATTAATGTGCTTCTGAGATAAAAATGCATTCATGAGTGCTAGCAAATTAAATCGGGTATATTTTGTGGCCATTGTCAGACACAAGATATGAACAGAAAATATAGAATTTAATTAATTTTCTAAAATCGTCCTTTTCTGTAGAGAAAAAACCTTGATGGTTTAGTTCAGTCTTATATCATTTGTATTAAATTGTGTACGGATAGCCTAAATTTCGTTGATTCTGTTGAAAACAGGCATGACTAAATTAATAATGAAATGAGCTGAGTTTTCTTCCAGAGCAAAGTGTAAGAAATAATCCACCCCCTTATCTAGAACAGCCCAACAATCGGGTAATCTTCACTTGCAACCAATTGTAAAAAAAGTTAACGACTCAGCATGATAAGTCTCTTCATGCAAGGCATATTTAAAATAGAAACAGGTATTTTGTTGATTGCATTACGTTCCTTAACTAAATCTATTCTTCCTTCAATTTTAATTGCATGTGTATTTGAAAGCAACAAGGCATGCATGAACCCTGTGCACTTGCACTTACTTGCACTTAAGGCACGAGAGCCTGACAATCAGAAGACGTCCGCTGTGGCCTGCCTCCGCACGATTGTTCGCCATTGAGCACGATCGGAATCCAAGTCTTGTTAGCATTATATCTTGAATCTTTATGGCGAAGGGCCATGAAGGCTTGTTCGGCTGGGTTTTACGGGCCAACGGCAGCCTGCGCCTTGCTACTTAGCCGGCCACCGGTGCAAAAAGGGTTACCCCAATCGTTCCCAATGCTGTTCCCAGAATGCTCCACGGAGAGGCATCGGAAGACGACTTGATCGAGTGCGGAGTCCGAGGGCCAAGGATTGTTTCGTGGTCACGGACGGGGCCGATAGCATTCGACTGCAAGCAAGCGTCTCCCTAGACTTGCTGCAAGAAGTGCTAGACACTTCATGCCCGCAAACACCCTTAAGCATTCCAAACCCTGTGCAAGTTCTAATGATGTGCTCATTTCACTAAATATGTTGGTTTTAGATGTTAATCTATGTTTAAATCATAATTTAAGTCTCAAAGGGCTGTATCTGTTGCACTTGTGCATAACAAAGCCTTTTTAAAAGATGAATGTATGGTTTTGGTTTTAAACAATCTTTTCTGTGATACAAAACTTGAACATGTTTACATGCTTCATATAAAAGGTTGCCATATATCTGTCATTTCTGACGATTCAAAACCTGATGAGTGTCAGACGAAAAAAGGTATTAAGTATGTATTCAGCGCATTGTTGCAAATTTTCAAGGCGAGTTTTGGTTTTGTTAATGAGACTACTCATCCACGACAAAAACACGATGCCCAACCACTGCAATTAGAACGAGTTTCATTATTGTCCAAAAGTTGACGATGAACTGCAGCTTTGGACTCCTTTTCCTGAAGATGGTGGGTAAGATCTGTTTCAACCTCATGAAAATATGCTTGAGTTTCGTTGACTTTTTCTTTTATTTTCTGATAATTTATATCTGCTTCTAAACTCTTGGATTCTAGTTCTCGATTATACGATTTGATTCGGCTGTTTTCAACTTTCTTCTCGAGTAATGAAAGTCCTAACTTGTCTGCAGTGGATTTCAGTTTCAAAGCCCTTAATCCTAGTACATTTTTTTGATCTTCATGAAGTCCAATCTCCTTGTCTAGTGCACTTAAATCGCGTTTAAGATTAGGTATCCTGTTCTCTGTGTCTTCTATCTCCAGCACAAGATTTTCAACTTCTTCTCTTTGTACAATCACGTAATTACAAATATTATCGATCATGCTTTGAAAATGTTCAATTTCTCTCGTTGTATTCACATATTTACTAGCATTCTGCCTGTCCTCTTCAGCAACAGAAATCAGACTATTTAGTCCTTGTCCTGACTCGTTCATCAAAAGAGAGAAATTGTCATTAAACATTTCCTCTTTCATTTTGAGCTGATGGTATTGAGGAGCAATGGCGGCAACTTTCAGTCTTAAAGCAGCATCCTTCTTCTCTAATTTATCAAGAATTTGTACAAGTGACTCATGATCTATATTTAAAGTCTGATTTTTAACCTTACATTGCTGCACTGCTAACAGAAGACTCCTGATTTCCACATCCTGTTTACAGAGCGGTGAAAATGCTCGAATTGCTTGACCCAAGCTGGTGTTGTCAACTATCATCATTGGAAGTGATACAACTTCATTCTCTGTCTCAGTTTGGCCTTTATCAGCAAGGATATAGTAATCATCGGCTATAGAAATAAGTAAATTGTAATATTCCATTACTACATTATTTTTCCTTGAGGCTATTATCAGCGCATTAGAAAGCTCGCGCATTCTAGCCTTAATCTTGCTATGCTCGTCTTTCAGTTTTCCTAGATTATGTGCAACTCGTTTTAAAATTCTCGTTGCATCGTCAATACCTTCGTTAATAGAACATACCTGAGCTTGTAGTAATTTCGTTTGTTGCTCTTCTTTCGTTAGTGCTTCTGCCACTGTTTGCGATTCTGAGATCAAGTCCTGATCAACAGTCAAGTCGGTACACGAAACGGAAATTGCGCTGTCATAGGTAGCTAAATCCAGTCCATTCATGCACCACGACTGTTTCGTTTTGATTTGTGTGCTGTTTCGTTTGTAATTCGCTCTCTCCAAGGTCATGATTGATGAGCTTGAAAAACTTTCAAAGCTGTGTTGCATTTCAAGTTTGTAAACTGACAGTCTTGAATTCGAACGCAATCGAATCATGTATTCGAACAACATGCAATCTGACGTCACAAGTTTTATAATACCTTACTTAAATATTTAGCTCATTTGACGTTAGATAACCAAGTTAAAGTAAGAGGGATCATGAAAAGTATTGGAAAGAGCAAGATGTGGAAATGGGATGAAATTGGGTTTATATTGAGCGAGACATGAAACAACCATAGTAACAAAGTTAAAGATTGCCAAAAGAAAATGCCGGGTTGCTTGATACACTACCCAAGGCTTTTTGGAAAGGTTGTCATTTTTTACAGGATTCGTTTACAAAATCTGTTGCATCCAAACGCACATGGATTAGATGAAGAATCAAGTCAAGTAGCCAAAGAAAGTTCTAACATAGCTGATGAATCGAAGGCTAAAGAGCTTTTATAGGTAGCTGAAACTGATGGTGATGATAAATGTTTTGAGATTTTTCAATATCATCGCTACTCTCGCTTTACTGACACAACAAACATTGCTAGAGCTGAGAAAAGAAATCAGAAGAAAGATGAAGAATTTTGCAACACATTATCCAGGTCTTCTTCTAGTATGCAAGATGAGGCAGATGAGCATGTCCCAAAAAAGGACTCTGAAGTCAGCTTTGCCAAGAACAGATGTTACTGCCAAGAATCATCATGTCTTGCCAGCCATTTGCATAGTTTGCAATGAGAAAAATGCTTCTTACACAGACAAGATAGATATGAATATTGTATATTCTCTTTTTATTCCAATTTCTTTCAACTGCAATTCAAATTTCTCCAGGAACAAAACTTCGCTTCCGGTAAAATGTATTTCTAAAAAAATAACAACACTTCCCTTTATATACTGGAGAGTGCTAGTAACAGTGCAAAATTGTTGATGTCATATAAAGTCCATGCAATCAAGCAATAGAGCAGACTGCTAATCTTGATGCAAAGACCAGAAATCCAGGGTATGTGGACGACAAAGAAATTAACTATGCTGTCAAATTGATTGATGATTATACACAAACAAGGAGAGATGGTGGACTGAAAAAGCAGAAGAGGTGGAAAAAGCTGCCTTTTTTCGAAACAGCCGATATCTGTTTCAGCGTGTCTGGCTTCCTCTGTATTCTGGAAACAGTCTCCACCTATCAGAGTGAATGATAGAAAAAGTAGAACACAAAAGATCAATTGGGCTGATGGAGGGAGCATTTCCACAATCTCCTGAATCATCCAAATCCACTGGGCCTGGATGCAGAACTAGATGGTCTGGAGGTTCCCGTCAACCCTGAAATCGACATGGCAGTGCCTTTCGCGGCGGAGATCAAGTCAGCCATTCCAAAAATTGAAGCGTAACAAAGCTGCCATACCGTTTGAAATTTCTCTAGAGTTGCTCAAATCCCTAGACGAAAATGCAGTTTGCAGGCTTCACAGTGTTTTTGATAAAATCTGAGAAAACAAATGTGTCCTGCCAGACTTCAAAGACTCAGCGATACAACCCGTTTTCATAAATCGGACTGTTCCAACTACCACGGCATTAGCCTATTGTCCATTGCTGGTAAAGTAGTCACGAAAATTATAAGATGGAGACTGAACCGCCAGTACGAAGCATCACTTCGAGAGTAACAAGCTGGTTTTCGGAACGGGCGAGGCTGTGCTGATCAAATCTTCACCCTGAGACAATGTTTTGAGTGACGACTGCATCACGGCCAGCCAATAATTGCAGTTTTTGTTGATTTCCCATGCGCATTTGACAGCATACATTTTGAGTCAACGTGGAAAGTCCTCAAAATTTGTGGGATCCCTGCCATCTTCATAGACCCATTAGAATACATGTACAGTGATGCACAATCTGTCGTAAGAGTTGGGCAGTATGTTTCCGAACCATTCAACATCAGCATTGGGGTTTGTCAAAGTTGCATCATGTCTCCAATGCTTTGCAATCTTGTGCTCGACTGGATTATGTCAAAGTCGATCCAAGTTACTGATGGGATCACAGTTTGGCGAACACTATGTGTTGCTGGCCTAGAGTATGCAGATGACATCGCAGTCCTTGCCAACAGTGATCAATCAACTCCAAATCTATTGAATAAAATATCAGAAAATGCCTTGAAGCTGGGTCTTAGAATAAAACTATCCAAATTGAAGGTGCTGAGTTTTTGCACTCCAGCGCCCCAGTTGGAAGTCGAGGGAGAATCTCTGGAGAACGTGGATAAGTTCACTTACCTGGAGTCTACATTGACAAACGACAAAGTCGTGCCATTGGAGGATATTATGTGCCGGATTGCAAAATCTTCAAGGGCATTTGGGAGTTTGTCAAAACGGTTATGGCGACGATCAGACACAGATTAAAACCAAGATCAAAGTATTCAATGTTGCCATAATTCCGATACTGTTCTATTGTTCAGAATCGTGCTGCCCCTTGAAACATGATATCGATCAGCTGGAAGTTTTCCATATGCATTGCCTGAGAAGCATATGCAGATATAGCCAAGCAGACCGAACCTCCAACAGAACTGTGTGGCACCGCTGCCTAGACCAGCCTACTCTGGAATCTGTCGTCAGGCGCAACAGAAGGCGCTGGATAGGGCATGTGGCCCGAATGACCAACATTCGCATCTGCAAGCGAATATGGCAGGAACTGATCCCTCAAAACTGGTGGTGCACCAGAAATGCCTCGAAGAAAACCTGGGACAAGCTGATCATGGCAGACCTCAGTCCCCTGCTGAGGCCGCCCTACGGAGCCCATTGGTCCAGGGACCCTCACAAAATCGTCTGCAATATTGCTAATTATCATGTACAGTGGCGGCGTGAGTTTGTGCAGGGGAATCCTACACCCCTTCAGTGAAGAGGTTCAAAGGATTAAGTAAGAATGTAAGTAAGTAAGTGATTTGAAAGGTGTACTTTGTTTACATTGGAGGCATTGACATGGTACAACTTCATTGACATGTTTTTACCCTGCTCCCCCATTGTAAAAATCCCCCCATAATTTACTTTATTATTTTACCTATCTCCCTTCAGAAAAGTAAATGCAATTGTTAGCATTTCTGAGAACATCTCCTTCCCCCACTTTGAGTACTTGCTTCTTTTTTACTTATTCCATTTTTGCAAGGATTACACATTTTTTTCAAGTGAAATAAAATATAGTGAATGAAATTGAAAACTAGTGTCATTTATTCATACAGTTCTAACTCAACTAAATAAAAATTTGGAATGTAATGTTATAGGTTGAATATGGCCACCATTCTCTAAAAATCAGCATACTTTGTGACGAGAGAACAAGTAGAATTATGAACAGAGCCCTCATTGTGTGAGAGAAAACCTGAACATTGATTCTTCTCACCTGGTGACCAAGACTTTACATCCTCCATTCTGATAAAACTGTACGTTTCCCAGAATGGTAAAAAGTATATTTCCAATTGCTTGCCTCAACCCAAATGTAGGAAATTCAAAACGGGATTAACTTCTGTCTACATGATACTTGCCCTTTCATACGGTGAAGGGTATATTTGAACAACATCAATTTTATATGCGCCATTTTTGAAAAAACTGCAGGTTTGTGGAAGTGGGAACAATAAATTCAAAATCAGCACTATCAAATACATAGGAAAATGAAAAACAAAATTAGACTTGGCACTTGTCCCACGGAACTCATTTTTTAAGACAGATAATGGGCCACGGCCAATGGCCTAAGGAGAAAACCGTCACTTAAAGTGATGCTACGCGACGGTAACACTCGATTTTACCTGCAATTTGCACGTCATTGGGTCTCACTAACTATGTGGCATTGATCCTGTAGCAGCAAAATGTTTGGAAGGTACTTCTCTGATCATTCCATAGCCCTGAAAGTGGATGGACATGTAGGGGAATTTATTTAAAGCGGACACTATTTGTTCCGAATTATAGTGTCGGCTATATGGAAGCGTCCGCTTTATACAGAAGTTCCAAGAAAATTAATATTTGAACAAAAAACGTAAATAAAACAGTTTTGCTATAAGATAATCGCCCAGAGTAGTAAGGAATAAGATAGAAATAAAAAAGTAAGTTTGTTAGGGACAAAAAAAATTATTATGCCCTAAAATAGTGTTTTATACATTGTTGCTTTTTAATATTTTAAACACAGAGTCTCCAAACTCTTGGTGACACAAGTCAGCATTAAATTGGATTCTTGGACCGATGCCGGACATTGGCAAATGCTGGTGCATCAAAGAATTCTGAACTGCCATGTAAGGCCCGTGTTGACATCTGGCTCAGATGCCTGGACTATTAGAAAGCAAGTCGAGGATAGAATTTGAGTGACTGAGATGTGGATCCTACAACGAATGCAGTGCATCCCATATTTAATTTATACGACAAATGATTTTGTCTAAGAAAGAGCAGGAGCAGAAAGGGCTTTTTAATACATCATGAAGACACATGCCGAGTTTTTCGGACATTGCATGAGAAGAGGGAGACTGGACAGTATAGCAACAACAGGGAAG
>JANTCA010001239.1:35029-57864 GCA_024741275.1 Chironex yamaguchii
AGTGAAGGAAGACGCAATAGAGGGAGACTGGACAGTATAGCAACAACAGGGAAAAGTGAAGGAAGACGCAACAGAGGGAGACTGGACAGTATAGCAACAACAGGGAAGAGTGAAGGAAGACGCAATAGAGGGAGACTGGACAGTATAGCAACAACAGGGAAAAGTGAAGGAAGACGCAACAGAGGTAGACTGGACAGTATAGCAACAACAGGGAAGAGTGAAGGAAGACGCCGTAGAGGGAGACTGGATAGTATAGCAACAACAGGGAAGAGTGAAGGAAGACGCCGTAGAGGGAGACTGGACAGTATAGTAGTGTAGCTGGGGAGGATAGGAATAGAATCAGTACAGTCGACCAGGAACCAAACTGAATAGCGTGCCATGATCGCCTACGCCCGTCGGTATGGTACCTGACACAGAAGGCTTCTCCAGTGGGTTCTTCCTTTACGTATCACGGTCTTAATCACATTTATTATTTTATGGTTTCCGTCCTCTTTATGTATCACAAGGCCAAGCCTTTGATAGATTGGCCTCTCAATTAAGTTGTAAAAAGTTGTAACTTTTGTAGTTCAGTTTACAGTGACACAGGAGCGTATCCATAAGGTAAGCAGGGTAAGCAAATATGAGGGGGGGCAAGGAGGTCTTATTATAAAGAGTTACCAAAGAAAGGGGGGCCAGGAGGGTAGCGTTCAATCAAATTCTCGAACAAATCTTGTAAAATGTTCTGACAAAAACGCCATTTACGGGCCCCTATAAAGGTAGCTTAGCAGGGAAAACGCCAATCTTCACCCCAAAATGTAATTTTTCAATAATTCAAAATTTTATATTCCAAATTTTCTATTTTTATGCTATCGAACTTTGCAATAAGAACTATTGTGGGGTTGGCCAGGTTTGCTAATTTTGCCCCGGATAGATTGCTGCACCATTGCAGTCATATAATCAAGTCTGCTTCAATAACATAACTGCTTAAACTACAAACACGAGTTCGTATTACAGTAATAATGACACAGTGGTGTTTTGGAATGTCATATAAATTTCCTGTCTTTCTGCTTTTTGTAAAAAAATCTGCTCATATCTCAGTGATCTCTGGTATTCGTGGCAGCAGGTAGGAAGCTGAAGCTATTGTCAAGGGAGTTCCTCTTATAGGAGGATTCCCTGCGTTCTTTTGTTAATCTGGCCAATGAGATTCAGTGATTCTTGACCCATGCACTATGGCACGCTTGATTTGTCGGGTCATAAAAGGGCACGGTCAACGTTGAGTGTATCAGGAACTTGGCCTCGTGTTTGGAGTTTAAAGCCACAGATTTAGCATAGATCTAGTTTAAAAGAGTATAAAGTGAAATTAGGAACTTTTATCATCATGTCAAGTGACTCAGGGAGATTTTTCTTGCTGCCAGTGGACGCATCTGAAAACAGCAAACGCGCTCTGGATTATTATGCGAAGAACATGTACCGTAGTGGGGACAAAGTAGGGCTTGTTCATGTCCACGAGACACCATCACTTCCACCTTCATACGTGATGATGGGACCTATGGTGATGCCGAGCGATTGGAATGAGGAGTTGCAGAAGAGTGTTCAAGCGTCAAAGGACACCATCGAAACTTTCAAGAAAGAGTGCGAGAAACGAAGTATACCATGTGAAATCCACATGCCGGAGTCACAATATGGCGCTGGTGCTGCCATATGTAGTTTGGCGAAAGATAAAAATGCTGATGGGATTGTCATGGGTTCTCGTGGCTTGAACCTTTTACGAAGGACACTTCTTGGCAGTGTAAGTTCATATGTTGTTAATCACGCGCATGTTCCTGTTACAGTTACACCACCGAAAGAAGAAGTTTGATAAGTGCAGCTTTGTGTAACCTATTTTCAAAACTCGACAATTTAGGCGATACGTAAGATTGACGACTCGGTTGTAAGTGTAGTTACTGCGTGTAAAGGAATGTAACATTTTTGACTTGTATTTATCCATGTTGTTTAAATTGGCGTTGTCGCTTACTCTTTCTTTGTTCTTTGATGGATTTCTGTGTACTGAGAATTTCAGTGATCTTGAATGGGAGAGCAGACAACAATAAAATGTACAGACATGTGCCTGGTGGTATTACTCGGATTTGAAGTTGTTAGTGTAATGGGTGATACGTTGCAAACAAGTAGGGCTGCAAAGAACCAAAAGGCAATCATTGGATGTATCTGGTGCTCAGTGATTGTATTGAAGTATTCAAAGGTTAATCAAACTGGTTGCTTGGGGTGGGCGGGTAACTGTAATATTCAATGGTCTTTGCCAAAGATAACGTCGTTGATTTTGGTCATTGAAAGTACAGTAGATCAATCTTCACTATCAAAACTAGAAGAAAATTTCTTCATATGTCTTGAGGTTCATTGTCAACTGAGAGTTTGTTTGACAGTGCACTTGAGTTAAACCAGTGTGTAATCATCTCATCACTGTATGAATGCTTGAACCTCTGAGTCATCCCCTGGACCCCTCATGTAACCCCTTACTCTGCATGTTAGCAATTCGCACCTTTTCTAGGTAATTATCATTTCCAGCGTATAATTATGCATTTAATAATTTTACTACTATGCTCCAGGGAGAATCTAAATAGATTGTGCCCCCATGTCACCTCTATTCTGTAACAATGTTAGACATCCTTGTATTTTGTGGTGTGTTTAACTGGACAGTTATCTGGCAGCAAACTTTAAGCTGAGCAACAAACCCTAAGCCGGGCAACAGTGTTTATATTACCTGCAGCCAGCATGTTGCCACAAAGTCATTTATGTGCTTAATAATCTGCATTTGGTGAACCATGGAAATGGCAAGGATAGAAATAGCTTAACTTAGGTCAGTGCATCAAACCTTAGGTTGCTGTGCTTGAGAGTTGCTAATGGTCACCAACGGTGCTATCATGGATACTATGATATACTAGGATACTTGTTAACACAAGCAAAAGCTTTGATGAAAACTATTGTTCAACTTTGGATATTTGGATATATATCTTTACATTGGATACATATCACTTTGAAAATTTGTGACATTTTGCTCAAACATACTGGAGAGCTTTTTTCATCTGACACTTCAGAGTATGAATCGCTACAAAGGAAAGTATATGTATGCCTATATGGCAACCTTTTTTTATACAAAGCACGAGGTACTGTTAAGCTAAATCTGGTCAACAACATTTTGGAATTAGCAGACTATCTACATTTGATTAATTTGATGACTCTGATTCTGCTTTTGGTTGTCGTTTCCAAGATATGCAACAAGGCAGGTTAGTTTAGAGGTGAATCAAACATGCACACTACCTACTCATTCAATGCCTAATTGTTATGCACACTATCTTCATTAGAAAGTAAAAGCTAGTTCAAAAGCACTTCTATTGAGTGGGAGCACAAACCCTAGAGGTAATCTTGCGCAAATAAATTGATGAAAACACAGTGATGTGTCAACAGTAAAATTACTCGGGTTTGTCAGAAACACTATTTTTGAACAATTTAGGCAACTGCTAATCAATTAGGCTTACTTTGTGTCACCAACCTATTATGCAATCCTTTACGAGGGACCAGCAAAACCAGTGCATAAAAATTGGGTAACACCTCCGAAAAGGGGAAAAGTTATTGAACATGACTATATCATTTTAATAGGTTACCTAAGGATAAGATGAATAACAGTGTTCAGGAGTCTACAACCAGGCACATTAATGTTGTGCCTCCAGCCTAAATGTAAGTAAACGGAAGTGTGTTCAAACATGCTGTTGGGATAACTATGGCCAGCCGTTGGCGACTATGTAATCCTATATTCTTTATTCTAAATATTGTTGTATTTGACCTTGAGTGGAGCTAGATTATGGATTTTAAAGTAACATTCATTGTCAAAGTCCTATAATTTGGAAACAAAAATAGAAGATACTGTTATCTTGACTATATTGATAAGCAAACCAACAAGTAGAATGTCTACTTAGGTCGAACTTTTGCAGACATTACTAGAATTTTCTTAAAATTGAGAAATCACTGACAATGGACCCATGGCATTGCTACATAATTCCATCATGGAATATTCTGGAAAGTTCATGCATGTTGTTCACAACAACCTGTAAAGTTTGTGTATGATGTTGGCTACGACAAGTATCAGTACTGAATTGCCTGGAATACCGGTAATTATTACTGGTAATACCAGTTAGAAGAAATACAAATCCTTGACTATGTGGCTGGCACATCTGCCAATAAGGCAATACCTAATAAGATTTCATTAACAGTGTAATAGGGTCAAATACACTGAAATGTTTGGAATGCCAATTAACTTTTATGCTGTATTTGAAAACAGAGGTGCTTTTCTGAAAGTGGATTGTTGGTTGCATGAAACAAGCACAAGTCGAAAGGGTGTCATCAGGAACTTGGAAGTATGATACCAACAGAGCACATACAACAGTAATATTCCATGCATAGCAGAACATATTGCACCAAACGTGGCCCGTTGTCTTTATTGACCCTTGTAAAGAATACAATATATATAGTGACTTAATGAATAAATAAAGAAACATTGCTGTGGGTCTAAGGTAAAAGTGCCGTCTGTTATTTTTATGCTCTTTTGAACTTTTGAACTGTGGCTTAGGTGATAAAATGTAAAGTATGTGATGTATGTGATGGGTGTGAATGGTGAGAAATCCATTTTTTACTGTCACTGTATTTGCGATGAAAACAAAAAAAAATTGTGGACAAATGAACTTGGATATTGAAAAAACAAGCTTTATGACCCTTGGTAAGTTGCCAAGAAGCCATCTTTGGGACTGGAACTTTGGCGCCAGACTTCTAAATCATTCTTGATATGTTGTTTTAAACAACTCACTAAACATTGCCTCCCTGACCTGTAGATCAACCTTGGGCTGGGTCCCAGGGCTGCTTTCTAAAGGGACCCAGCAAAGACAATTTTGTAGATCATATTCTTCATTGGAGATGCCCCCTATACAGGGTTGAAAATTTAACTTTAATATGGAAATGCCCCCCTGAATCTCACTAATTTTATTAAGCTTCCAACAGTAAATAATAAACTCTTGGTTTTCAGCATAAGCAATGAATAAAGTGTTAACTCAATTCCTTATTTCTCAAGGGCCCCTCAAGGCCATGCCCCCCTGTTAACTATCCTGGCTACCCAGCATCACCCCTCTCAACGGTACTAGCTATTGCTTTACAGGAAGGAGATTACCATTATCCATGAACTGGAAAGGGTATATTGTTCACAAATCTCTAAATTATGCTTGAGCTATCATTGTACAGCCAACATCGATGTTTAAAATTTCTGTATACAATGAATTAAAACTGCCTGCCATTAGAATTGCAAATGTAAGTTATAAGTGCCCACTAAGACTGTGTACCTCCAAACTATGTAACGTAAAACTTGAGAAAGTTTAGTAAGAAGTGGATGTAGCTAAAACTTGCATAGTCGTTCCTCATAGTTCTGCTAATATACCTTGTCAGAAAAATGATGAAACATTTACACTTAAGTTTGCAACACCAAATCTCAGAGGGGAAAGATCACTTGTCCTTATCTTAAAAGAAGGAATATAGTGAAATCAAATATTCCATTAAACTACAAAGAGTGTCCACTATGTTCTTCTACTATCCACATACTGACCTTTGGGGATCTTTAAACTGGTATTAACAGGTGATACAGATTATTGTACTAAATTTCATTATCTCTATTCAATGACTAAAGCGCCTTGCAAAACGCTTAAATTCCTTGCCAAAAGATTTGAAAGATTCCTTTCTTTTTACACTTGGCTAAAAACATGCTGATTCCTCCAGGATCATCATCTGTGCTTTGTTTGAAAGATCCAACTTCAATCAACATTTTTGTTTTTTTTAATATTCAGCTTCAATCATCATCATTTTTGTTTTGTTTGAAAGATTCAACTTCAGTCATGATTATTTGTGTTTTGTTTAAAAAAACTCAACGTCAATCATCATCATTTTTGCATTCTTTTAATACTCAACTTCAGTCATCGTTTTTGTTTTGTTTGAATTCAGCTTCAATCATCGACTTTCTTGTCTGGTTTTGAAAGATTGAACTTCATTTATTATGATTTTTGTTTTTTTCAAAAATATTCAACTTCAGTTACTGCTTATTACAGTCCTTTCGTAGCATCTGCCCATTAGCACTCCAATCTTATCCTCCTTTAAAGATTTATCAAGCTTCCTATTACCGAAGATTATACTTGGATACAGTTAGATATTTTTTTCAGTAAGCACATCTTCACAGTCATCTCAATCATCTTGCTTAAAGGAATCCAATTTGGTCCTCAATTTTACAGCTGGTGTAATCTCAGTTTCTTACAGTAGTAGTGAAGTTATTCTTCATTTAAATACTTCCCTCTTTGAGAACGTTTTTGTACTGAACCACGGATATTTCTTGCGGCTTAATCATAGCAAAGTTGTTTCTTTCTTTTGCACTTGCTGCATTTACTGCCTGGTTCAACAGTACTTGACAAATTGCTTAGTTTAGTTAACCATGAATTATACAACCTTGATCACAACAGCATCCACTCCATTCTTTCTGGGTCTCATCAAATTGGATTTTATTACATTTAGCATCCGCTGTACCTCTAGCGAGATATTATTACATATTATTAAAATGCAGATGGCTCTGTCAGAGATCTGACTATCCAAGACCGTTTCGTCGGTCAGCATTCTATGTTCACGTCCATCCAAAAACTCAATCAGTGGTAAAAAATAACGAGCTCATGGATTATCTCTGGTTTACGCCATAGGTGATGATTATTTCACAACCCACATTTTCTATGATCATAACAGCCATTGATCCTTCATACATGCCCTTGGTGACTTTCATACACCCTTTTGTGCAGATCAATAGCTGACATTATGCAGGGTATCTTGTTAGATGCTTCTTTGATGCGTCAGTAAAGGTTAAATATATAGATGACTTACTTCCTACCTAATACGATTTTAATTTATCAACAAAAACAAGAATTCGGACGCTCCACCAAGGCTGAATACCATCTGGGTTTCATGAAAAGGGCACAACGCATAGCACTTTCAGGGCATGACATATCAGAGCAAGTCCTTTGCTATTGTCTGTCATTAAGACATGTCCGTTTTGTTTTCAAATATTAATCAAGGTTGCTAATCTTTGCTACAAACCATACGACATCAATCAGTTTTCTAAATCAACTCCTGCTATTTTAACACCTGCTTGCCTGTGGAGCCCATCCACTCTTGCCTTGCTCGATTTCTCCGAATCGTTAATCGAACTCCACACGTCCTTCGGCAGCACCCCTTCCCTCACAATCTAATTCTCTGTTTTTACTCATCTGGTACTGCTTCACAGTTTATCACATTCTCATAGTATTCTTTTTAATGTTTGTTAGCTTTTCTAAAGTGGTCAGTATTCTCTTCTTCTGGATACATGGATTGCTGTACTAACCCAGGGTGTATTATGTGTAAAACTCACGCTTGAGGTAAGCAAGTAACTCCTCATTTGTACACTAACGTTCACGATAAGAGTAATTATACACAAAGCACGACGCCAAGTTTGACAAAATTAGAAAATACCAACAAACGGCGCGCGCCTACGTTTTTGGATTTTATTACGCCAGTACGCCAAGCAGTATAATTTAGGCTAAATCCACGCCACCACACCGAGTGGAATGCTAACTCAGCGCCGGAGATCTTCGGGCCTAAGTGCATGAAAACCACCGTGAGCGTTAACCACTGCAAGGCAAGAGCCTTAGAATTCCCTCCTCCCCTCCTTATCATTACTAAAGAACTTGTCAACTGTACTGAAATCTTAGACCATTTTTACCAACTACTCTCCTAAGGGCCGTGGAGCGATATTAATAGTGTGTGTTGGGGGGGGGGGAGGGGGAGAGAGAGCAAGAATTCAAAAAAAAATCTTTGGGTGACGAAGAAAGCTTTTCAATATTGATCCTCTCTAAACGTTCCAAAAAGTCTATAAAATATATTTCCTTAAGCGTAAAATTGATACAAATACTGTTAACTTTCAAATATTTTTGCTTAGCAAAAAGTTGTGGACCATGGCCCCCCACCCCCGTCGACGCGGAACTTGTCTTCAAGCCCTTGAAAACCCTTGATCATCACTTCTCAGTTTAAAGCCTAAACAAGTGCTCCCTAAACCACCTAAAGTCTGGATGGTTTCCCAACCTGTACTTGCGTAACCATCTACTATCTTCTGTTATACTTGCTGACCAGCTAGCAAATCATCCATTGATGACTGTTGTCTATTAATTATAAAATATCTATCTTATTTACAGAGGTAAGTGTTCATCATCTTGATTCATCTTCCTTTTGCTATGTATCCAGGATTACAGGTATCACGTGTCTATCTAATAACATCTGTGCACATCCACTTGGTTCCTTTCATATTTGCGTTCTTGTCGTCTGTATGACGCTGATAATCTCATTGCACTGGGCCGACTCATCCGACTCATGACTGACGCCTTGAAATGATATACGGTGACCTATCTAGGATATCAACTTTAGTCCAAAGGAGATGCATCCAGTTTGCTGGACACTGTGCACGTGCCTCAGATGAACTTATGTCGTCGTTCCTCTTATGGAGGCACCCATCATCACTCCAGCGGCCTCAGAAGCTTACCTTTCCAGATATCCTAAGCAGGGACACCGCCATCGCCAAGGAAACACCAGCTATAACCGAAAGGGTACACTAGAAAGGCGTAGTGAATTCTATGTCAGCTGAGGCCGCAAGATGATAATGATGATGATATCGAAAATTTGCGTATGGATCGTTTAAAAGGACGGTAAAGTTACAATATTTTCCACTTTATTACTTATGTACTAACACCATGGCTTGACATTTCTGTGAATCGTTTTCTGGCAGTGTTCTAAGTTGTTCATGTCAACCTATGACTGTAATTTTATCTTTCAAAACATCAATAAAAGAAAGTCGTTTTTTACCATGGTGTTGATAGCACTAACAAAAATCCTTAACCTAAGCTAAGTGTTTTCGAAGTCCATTATATCTTTCATATCCACGAATTTCACGAAAATTCACTCTTAAAAAAGGAGGGTGGTTTTTTGCCATTTTTGGATGTGTTAGTTGAAAGTCGTTAATATTCTTAATTTTCTAGTAAATGTTGGCCTTTTAGAGAACAGCCATATCGCGCTTTGCAAAGCGAAAATGTCTGCCGAAACATGCGATTATGTCCTGTTTATTGAAAAATTCAGAATGCGCCAAATTGTACGAGGACGAAAATTTTCGGATAATTGGCTAGATCGTCCTTCCATCTAAGTGTATTGTAGACTGTCTGTAGAAATCGAATTCAGAAATTGAAGTGAAGGGACTGAGAAATGTTGACTAGTCATTTTCCTGCACTTTTTTGTGGTATACAATGGATATCTAAATTTACGTTCACACATAAAACGACTGCCAGAGAAAGTTACTCGAAGGAAGTCAAAACTTAGATATCCGAGCTTGGGTCAATAAGAAATTATTTAAGACAGGTCGAAGTGTTATTTACAACCTGTCCAGAAAATTTTATCGAAGTCCATCCATAGTTTTTTTTAGTTTCGACGTTGACAAACAAACAAACTGACAAACATACGAATGAACAAACCAACGAAAGCGCCGACATAGCCTCCTCTGCAAAAGTAAAAAAAAAATCCTTCACGTTTGAGTTACCATTCCTCTAAAATATTATGTCTTTGCAAATATTTTCGTTTCCTTAGCAACTGTTTTGTCAATCATATGGGACCATCACAACTGCATATGCAATATGGCGGACGTCAACGGTTAAAACTCTCTTACTTTTCGTTGGCGCATTTAAAGAACTCCAAAGTGCTACTTTTGTTTTCTTATTTGAAATGGATACAATTCTTTCCAGTGCAGAGGTAATTTACTCTTTTACACTCTTTTGCTAGCTATTGCTATTTTCCATGGGTCATGCCGCCTTGTTCAGATCATTGTCTTAATGCTAACTTGGTACCTGAAGCCAGATAGTAGATAATAACACTGTTGTCATTATCTGATGAATGTTTTACGATATAATTGAGTATGTGTTTCACATAGGAAACAACTACAACGAAAACTGAAGATAGACTTTGATGCTGGATGATCTTCTTATACATAATACGACCGACATCGTTATAGGCTTAGGCTATATTTATAGTACTTCGGCATCTAAGTAACTGTACCACGCCGTTAAGAGGTTATGTTGGTATCTTGTATTGAAATTGCAGGAGTAGAGTAAGGAAATAATGAGTGTGCATTAAGTTTATTTTTGTTGAGGTGCCACCCCGCACCAACGCTCCTTTATGTGACTGGCACTACTAAGTAATCGCCAATGCGAGTGTCATCATGGGCGGAATTTGTTTCCAAAATATTTCCACGATGCATTAACAAAGGAATTACATTGGTCTTGTATCCAGAATCATCTTTTTTGCCGTCAAGTTGTATATGTTTTGAACCTTCCCAGGAACTATGCCCATGGTGTGTTGTTCAGAAACATCATTGTGTACAATACTCTGCTTTCTTTTCCAAAACTTGCCTTAAATGGGTACAAATTCTTTTTATCATGTGGCTCATCTCAAGGTGGAATGACCATTACCATTTGAAGAGCTAAAATACAATGGACAGAAAAAAGTGAACCAGTTATTAATTAGGAGTTCATCTGTTGTAATTGACAATTCATTTGAGTTGTGAAAGTGGAAACATTTCTAGAGCAATGCAAGGGTAGCATGATAACTGCAACATGAGACAAAAAACTTGAGGTAGATGCCAATTACATTACAGGTCCTAATTTTGATTTGATTAAGATGAAAGCAGCTGGTAGGAGATCCATCTGAAATGTAGCAACAACATTCAATGCATAGTGAAATAATGCACTTATTGAAACACAATAATAGTCTGCAGTAAGAAAGGAGTGTGGACAGATCAAAGGCTGCAAATGGTCTCGAGGTCTTCATTCTGTGCAGGTGTCAGATTTGCACAACAATAATGAATGTCAATAGCCAGTATATAATTGAAATTGACAGCAAGTTGCATTATTAATTAAATTCTTGGTGGCTCTGAGATCTGACTGCTCAATGATGTCCTTTTTCATGCCAGACGTTTTACTCATGTGCAGACTTTAGCCATACGTTAATGTACAAGTGGATTGGCAAAAGGCAATGTCTACCGTTAAAGATTATGACCAATAGTAGTTATTGCTATTAATTCTATTAAATTATGACATTTTAGTAACTTATTGATTCATAAACTCGTATTTTGTCATGTGCACTCAGTAATTTTTTCCATAAGATTTAAGAAGCAAATTTAACTAGGTTATGGCTAAAATAAGCATAAATATTTCTAGTTATTAACACCTTGTGGTTCTGTTTGGCTGTAAACAGAGAATATTTTACAGAACTAGCGTTTAACATATGAGGAATGACTTCCTCAAATATGTTAAAGACAAAAGCTATGCTTTGTTTAACAGACTAGTGTTTTCATTACACAGATCCAGAATCACAAAAGGATTTTGTTGTGGGCAGAATACAGCTGTGAATAATGTGCTGACGACTCCCACTTCTTCATCCCATGAACTGCATTACCACTAAAACTGTATGCTCCATGCTTTCTACATTTCTTTGTTGTATTTAATAGCCAATTGTCAATTTTTCCTCATTCCAGTGAAAAGTTATTCTACTTACAATGACCTCCAAAGGTCTAAAGAACGAAACTGCATCTCTCAACATGGATAGGAAACTTCCTCGTCTACCTCCAATCCCAACACCTCCACTGAATTCCTCAAGATTTGATAACCATCCATTACTAAAATACCGTAGGAGTGAGGAGGTACAATCTACATTATCAAACATCATGTAAGTGACTTGCTGCAATTTTTTATCATTCTTAACATCTCTATATTTAATCTTATGAATTTCAGTATGATAATTGCTCAAATTTGGTTTTCTTTTTGTACTTGCTTGCATGAATTGAGGTCTAATAAAACTGTGCCCTCTACTGCATGAGAATGCTTCCATGGATACCTTAAAACTGTGAAGGGAGATGTGTGTTTGATGTGTGACGCTTACAAATAATGTACCATTATTAAACAAAAGTGTATAGGGGAAATTGTATGAATAAATCAGCAGTCCTATTGTCTGCATCATAGATATTGCATCATTTTTGATCATGAACATTATGCAACTTCCCTTTTCACAGTAAAGACAAAGCAAGAGCAGCTAAATATGAAACAGAAGAAACTATAAAGAAGAGAAGGAAAACTCCTTCACCACCAGAGATGCCGTCCACTGTAAGCTATGTTGTATTGTATGTCATTGCTCAGTTTTATTCAGTATAAATGCTGCACTGATGGTCTGATGGTCAATGATACAGCAAGCATTTTGTTTAAGACATAAAAATGGGGATATCATATTATTTAGGTAGCCTGTAGCTAGTTCACAACAGCTTAAATCTAAAAGTTACAGCATTGAACACTATTTTAGATCAAACAACAATCTGTTTATCAGTTTTCAACCTATACAATGTTGGTGTGGACAGGGCATGAGTACAAAATGAGTATGCTGGTGCAACCACTTTTGTGTCAAACAATGATGGTTTTTGAAGGTCTTCAAGCAATCTTAAAATACCCCAAGACTCCCCTGGCTGTGGATTGAATGTTTTGCCACACCACCTTCAAGTAGCCTCTGATGCTTCTGCTGTGACACTTGTTTACAAATTGGCTACTGTCCTTTTCAAAAGGGTTATATATTTACAGTTTTTATACATTTCTTTGCTATGATTTTATCTTTGAAAAATGCTATAGAAGATAGACAAAGGAAGCTAGCAGATGTAAGCATTATGCCCATTCACAGATGTAGGTTTCATTGCCATCCAGATTACAAAGAATAAATAGCAACCATTCTCTTGTACTTGAATTTAATCAGTAGCTAGTCCTGAGTGTCCAATCACCAAACTTTCCTGTCACTAAGCATAGTCTTGAGTGATGTCCAAGATGATTCTTGTCTGGCATGCATTTGGGAAGGGAGAAGTGTTTAGTTTGGGACATTCAAAAGAAAAATTTGCAGATTTAGCTGTGAGTATTTTCAGACATGGTGCACAAAAGTGTTTTTTCCAGATAGTTTGTAAGCGTCAATTTTGTTTCAACTCATGCTGTAATACATTTCAAAATCTCATGTGTCCATGACACAACAATCTTATTCTTGATCTACAGACAGTGTATGTATCTGCACCATTGTATTTTGCCTGTATTTTATTAAAGGTTTTATTGAATATATATTCAGATGTTACTTTTTTTGATTGTGGTTTGATATTTATCTTTTTGCAGATGATGTCCAAGGATAGAAAGACAAGGGTGAGATATATAAAGAATAATAAGTTTAACTCCAATTAAAATGATAATTGAGGGATTGTTGTTACAAGGTATGAGACATCCTGGGGCTCCTGAATGGCACATGGTTGACTTAACTTGTATAACATAGGGGCCTTTGTCTTAATGTGATCATACTTTTGTACACCATCTACTTCTCTTACTGTTTTGCCAGGCTGATATATTTTAGATAGGGGGACAAATAATATTGAAGTAACATTTCAAGACTACATTACTTGCACTGCATGTCATCTTGGACATCATCACTTCTGCCTGATATCTGTTTGTGTTATAATTTTAGGTTGCTCTCTTTTAAACAATGGATCTATTAACGTGGCTCTTTCAACATGATATCCTATGTTTGTTTATTTGAGTTGTTGCCCACTCTTTTGTTCCTCGCTAATTGGTTCTTTCCTTACTTTTCTCCTTTCCTTTTCTCTTTCTCCCTTCCCTTCTCCTTCCTTCATTCCTTTCTTTTGTCCTTTTTCCTTTCTTCTTTCTTGCTTGTTCTTACTTTATTTCTTTTTTGTGTTTCTTTCTTTGTTTTTCATTGTTGTTTTTGTCCCTTTTACTCACATTTCTTCCATTAATCTTTACGCCCTTCTTTCTCTGTTACTTTTCCACGCTTTCCCCCTCTCTTTCTATATTTTTATTTTTGAATTTTATAATCTTTCATTTTTTTCCTTTTCGTTTTTTGATCTCTTCCTTTTCCCATTTTTTCCACTTTTCTTTTCATCCTTTCTTTTGTCTTGAAGGAGCTTACCATTTATCCTATCAAATGATATAGAGCCATCATACAGACCTTTCTTGGTCATCTTATTGTCCTACCATGCACCAGCGTAAGAACTGTGTAAGAATTATTGTCAAACAAACTTGATATTTAGAAAACATTGGATTCCTCAAACGGTTAGATGTTGTGCCCCAATGTTGGAATTGAAATGAGCAAAAGTTATTCTTAAGTAATATAAGCTACTGCTTATTCGATCCCTTTTTACAACTTGTATAAATTAGAGAATGTGGAATAATACTTTATTATTTTTCATATTGGCTAGATGAACTACCAACTGCTGAAACAGTACGTCAGTGCTGGCCCAGTAACACCTATGGGACAAAGTTGTTGGGAAGCGATATTATCTTTGCTGCCAACACATTTGACAGATAATCAAGCGATGAAAGAGCATATTGAGCAATTATACGATGAACTAGTTGAAGACTACAAGAAGTCCATCCAAAAGTCAATGGGTATGCAAGGTCTCTTTCTTCCCATGACATTGCTATGATTAACGCGTCATTTTTACAGATTTGCCAATAACTACTTCTGCCAAGAAAGTAGTGTAATCATAAGAGTTTGTTTGTTGGTTGGTTTGCTTGCAAAGCAACTCTAAAGTTATGAACGTATTGTTATTTTTATAGTATGTTGGTAACGTCGCTGGCTTATGCTAATTCTTTTTGACCATGATCTCGATCAAATCCAGGATTATCCTTGAAAATTTGCGACACGGTGCTAAACACATGTTTAAAAGCTTTTTTCGTCTGTCACTCTTCAGAAAAGAAATTATAGATTTATGGCAACCTTTTTATAAGAAACATGGATTGAAATTAGCCAAACATAGACCATAAGCGAAAGAGAAATGAAAAGACAAGCATTACTGGAGGAGTCCAAGTGAAGAAACGGCCTCTTTCTGTCTACTGGGTCTTGGTATATATATATATCCTTCGTGCTTAGTGGCACATAAGACCTCTACAGAACGCCTCCCCTCCATCCTGTTAACCGCTGTGTTTCTCGCTTCTTTCCAAGTTCTCGATCCATGCTACCACTCCCCTTGAAGGTGGACACAGTGCCCCCAATGATGTGTGATTTAGTTCTACTACTAGTTTTCGCAATCCATGATTTTGACAGCGTGGGATGATTGGCCTCACGTCCAACCCCTGTACCCTGGGGAAGGAGGGTTTTCTATCAGCATGGCCTTCCCTTGGAAACCAAACCGGTCTAGCCTGCCACCCCCCTTGGGTGGGGAAAGAACTAGTCGGTCACCTATGCCCGTGCCGCGTTAGCCATAGCCGAAGCTGTGCCCTCCCCACCCCATGTCCCGCAGGAACACCCACATTAACGTGGCGTAGAGGTGCGACTACGGAAGTCACCCTCGTCCCAGAGACACCCGAAGGCAAACCGGAGACGAGGGGTCTTAGTAGGGAGAATTTAGGCTAATTTTGTAGGTAGCCAGAATTTTACAGTTCTTTACTTGTTGGAATATCTCTATTTCGTTGGAAGTAAACAAGTTCGATATTAACTGGGTAATTTACAGATAAGGACAAGAACGTATGTTCGTGTTTGATTGAGCATCGGATGTCCTCTTTTATTTCTATTTTTTATTAGTTCAATGCACACTGCGTAAACCAGATGTACGTGGATTTGAAGAAGATGAGGATCTGCCAGATGATATTGTGTAAGTTAAATAATTTGTTGTTTCCTTGCGTTTTCAAAGACAAATAATTAGTAAGCAATTAAATGTTGGGTGCTAAAGTGTATCATAAAATCACTAACGATGTTTAACTCTTCATTGTAATGTTTCCATCAGAGCTAGAACGGGACTATTTTTTATTTGGAGTGTTCAATGAAGTTTGCTTGAGCCACCATGCTAAATACAAGGTTCCAAACTAAACGATCAGTTTTCCCTCAGTCTTTGAATGGGAGTTTTCAATTTTCAAAAAGCACGCACTCTTCACGTAATCCATTTTTCTGCAGTATGGTGGTTGATCCTAAAGCAGCAAGCGTGCTAGAGGATGCAGCTTTGATAATTAAGGAAAGAAACCTTATTTTACTTCAGCTTATCCCCAGGGAAGGCCATATGGGGTAAATTGGGGGCTTTAACGGTACCTGACGACGGTGAGGACTTTGTCGGAGCATGGAGCATTGAAGGTCGGATGACCTTCCTGACCCCACCGAAAGCTAGATTCAAACCCCGACCTTCGGACTGAAAGTCGACGAACGTCTAACCGGTGCGCCACGACTGCTCCCGATTAAGAAAAGGAATGTGTGTTTTTTCTTGTACAACGAGAAATAAACTAACGGCAAACTACAGAGCGCGCATAACTGAAAAGAAATCTCATTACCCAAAAGGTGACATAGTTAAACTTGTCTCTCTTCTAAATCTAAAGCCAATAATCAAATTTGTCATTACTTTTATCAGTGTTTGTAGAATGCATAAGACACATTTCGACTGACAACAGAAAATTGTGATGCAAAAATTAATCTTTTTAAACATAACGACTGACGTACTAGCACGAGCTTGGTATCGAGTAAAAAGCAGGCTAGACCTGATCTTAAAATCCACTGTCTACTTGTACTTGGATTTCTTCCTCTGCACCAACTAAGCGAACCCTTTCCACTGTTTCTATAATTCATTACTGTAGATCAATTCCTGTTGTTTTTGGAATGGTATTAACAATGAATGCCTGTACAACATTTCTTTTCCTTTGAGAGGAGGATTTGAAAAGATGTTCAGATGTGACATGTCGACATCTCGTTTACAGCTCATTTCTTTTCTCACAATTAATCTGTAATATTTATATCAAACAGCGGACTTGACTTTTCAAGTCCATGGCAAGACAGCTATTTGTCGGCGAAGAATAATATCAAAAGAACCCTCCATCTTCTGCATCCATCCCACCAGACAATATTGAAAATTTGCCAAGGGAAGCAATATTCCTCTTTGCTTTTAGTCGACCTCTCAGACCTCAGGTAAGATATATTGCATATATATATTCCCTATTCACTAGAGCTTAGCATACTAAAATACTGCACAGCATAGCGGAGTTACGCTTGATAAAATCATGGTACAGCGCAGCATAGACCAGTATAAGACAGGACAGGACATAACAATGGCAGCCTCTGCTGAAGGGCCACCCTCCCCAAATAAATGAAATATATAAAATACAATAAAACAGTAAAGGAACAGGGCAGAGCTGAGTATTGGATAGCATAGTGCCTTATCCACCAGTAGAATCTGACGCAGCATAGTGTTGCACAGAGACTAGAGAGGAGCCGGCCATGGGGTGGATAGCGTGGCGTAGAAAAGTAGGACTCAGGAAAGAAGTTGACTGCACGGAATATGAAGACAGAGCATAACTGAGCATGTGATAACAGAACGCAGCATGGAACAGTACGGGAGAGTGCAGCATAGTACAGCACTGAAAATAAGAGTGGAGTATAGCCAACCATAGGCTAGATAGCATGGCATAGAGCAGTAAGACTCAAGGCGGGAATTGACTGCATGGAATATGAAGACAGAGCATAACTGAGCATGCGATAACAGAGCACAGCATGGAACAGTACTGGAGAGCGCAGCATAGTACAGCACTGAAAATAAGAGTAGAACAGAGGCGAGTTTGGTGTAGTATAGTGCGATATAGAACAGTATGAGGCTTAAACGTGAAAGGAAATAGGAATAATCTTATACAATATTTGTTTTTTCTCGTAAATCAGGAGTCAGGGTCCAGTTGAATGCGACGATCTGAAGAAAAATGTGATGTTGTCATGTGAAAAAATGGAAGAAAAGCTGATGCACAGGTTTAATTCTTGATTTATAATTCTTAATCCGACATACTTTCCGTGTTGGTTTGATTTGATAAGAACTGCTTGCTCCCATGCTGTAAGTGTTTTCATAGATTTACAATATCAAGTAACTTGTCATTCAGATGTCTTGTTTTGACAACGAGATGCAAATTTCTGAAAAAGGCTGAAACATCGTATTTAAAACGTTAATATCAAAGGTCATTATGATTGTGTGGAGTAGACATATTCTCATGACTTCAGACGGGCAATAGCAGTGTATATATTAACAGTTATGTAGCGATTGTGGTTGGCTGTTTTAATTACTATGCAATCATCCATAGGTAAGTAAATAAGGCAAAGGGTGGGTACGTAACGGTGGTTAGTACAAACCAAAGTTTAACTAATACCAAAGCTCGATAAAGCAAATCTATGTTTACATCATTTGTTTAAAAATGAACCACGGTTTTATAAAGCCTTGCCTCACCATATATGGAAACATTTACTTTGGCTTTGAAGAGTGTTTTTAGACTACCAAGAGATTGCTACCAGTGAGGCACCCTGTTATACCTTTAAGAGTAAACCATTGCTTTGAACTCCTTGTTCATCCTCTCTATGTACGAAAGCTGCCATTTTAGCTTGAAGTATTTGCAGTTGCCATTCATGGGTATCAAATAAAAACAGGAGATATTCAGAAGTACAATATGCAAATTACATTATTGTTATTATTTTTATTATTATCATTGTTATTATTATTATTGTTTACTTTATTGTTTACATTATTGTTTACATTATTGTTTACATACTTACATTATAGATCAAAGTGTTATTTACATTACAGTTAACATTAGACTTTTATATAATACAAAACAATCAGATACAAACCATCGTAATTGTGATATTAGAATAGGTATTGTCGCATACCTACGTTTAGCTCAGAAAATGTTTTGGTTTCGATTTTGATGCAGTGTCAAAGATTTGTTAGTTTAAGACACTCAAAAAACCAACTCATTTTACTAGCTTAAACCGTCTTCATACAGTTCTCACATATTTCTTGTTTTCTTTTATTTTTCAGCTGGTATCCTGAGATCGTAAATGTCTTTGTCAATAAGAGCACTTTAAAAGGCTTAAAAAGGGATCAAGTTGATTCATTCTACAGCAGTGTGTCAACATTACTTTCAAATCAGGTATTAGCTTTATTATATCTGTTTCTTTATCTATATATTCACAGCCGAGCTGCTGCAATAATTATTGTATCAGAGACATCTATAATAGCTTCTAACTGTAGACTGTCAAGTGTTAGGAAGCTTTGAGCGATTTTTTTGTTAAAAATTTTTTCAATTATCCTACGCACAAGTAGGCAATATATTTAGATACAACTTATCAATTTAAGAGCACTTGTGATACTATAGATGCCAGCAACTTTGATACATACGTGGCATAGTTGGTAGATCATGATACGCTTGAAATGGAGGTTCGTTGTTTAAAACACGGATTGCTGAAATTTCACTTCACTCCCCTTGAAGTAATACTGCCTGATCGTGGCCTAGTTTAAGTGACATTGATCATGTGTCAAGTCAAAATAGAGTAGACAGAGGGTTAATAAAAACGACGAGAGAGAACTAGCTTCTCACTAACAAAGTGGTATAGGCCATAGACGGATGGAGACCTTAAACCAAAACTCAAATGTGTTGATCAGTCAAAAGATAGTGGGTTTTTCTCAGAACATCATGGAATACGCAGGTTAACATATTTATCACATATCGCAGTAAACTGTCAGACCTCACGATCAACGCGCACAGTACCTTAGTGACAGTATACATTTTTTAACCAATATTTAAATATGATCCAGTTTCACTTGTTTTATCCCTACCGTTTATTTCTCAGCTGGAAATAGGTTCTTTCGATTATGCTTTATGTTTGTATTTTTAACGTCACTGTTTTTCTATCTGCTGACATGTTCATTACTTACAGTGGTATCATTTCATATAGGTTAGTAAATGTACAATGCATCCTCGTTTATCCTAACGCCATTTAAAAGGTGACGTTTTTTATCCGAATAAATTTTCGTTCAACAGAAATCTCGGTTCTGTTGTGTTCAAGCCAGTGTTTTCGTTCGAAGCTTACTTAAGAAATGACTGAATCTAGACTCTTACTCCATCCCTACTTGCCATAGACGATGATATTTATTTTGCAGTGACAATTTTTCTGGAAACGAAGTGATAAGGTTTTCTTAGGAGCACATATGATGTTTTGGTGAATCTGTCCTGAAAATAGTAATGAAGTTTCTGAACAAAATCTGAAAATGGCCTTGAACATTTGTGACATTGCGCTAAAAACATGCTTAAAAACTTTCTTTTCTGACACTCTTCAAAGTGTGAATCGTCAGAAAAGAAAGTATATGTATATGGCAACCATTTAATAAGAAACATGGATTGAAGTTAGCCAATCATAGCGAAGGAAGAAGAAAGACAAAGAGAAAATCAGAAAGCAAAGCATTATGGGAAGAGTCCAAGTGGAAACACAAGCTCTTTCTGCCTACAGAGTCCTGGTTTTCTTGTTTTAATATTAACAGACCCCTATACTTTAGACGGAAAAACGATCTAGCGATTTCAAGTATCCGAAAATTTTCGTCCTTGTACATTTTGGCGCATTGTGAATTTTCTAGTAAATGTTGGCCTATGTATTTTTCGCTTTGCAAGCGCGAGATGGCTGTTGTCTAGATCTTTAATGATAAAATTATTTAATACGAATGACGTAAACTGTTATGATCGGTTTTGGAAAAATCATATTGTTCCTCTCTCCCATTTTCTCTTTTCTTCCCACTAGATCAAGGAAATGATATTACGTACGTTGTATGCATACGTTGACTTGTTCAATGAGAAAGATCTATCTAAGCTTCCTCTTGTTAAAATGGAGCTTATCCTGGATGATGAAGACAACATACAGTTTTATCCAATGCTTGATGATTTAGAAGATGCCGTTTTATCAGTCGTCTCGTCAATCACTGGGAGCTTACAGAAGGTCACCACGATCCAGGTATGCTACAAATTCGGCCTTTAGTGCTGAACAGAAGCAATTTCATTTAATTGTACAACGCCCTACCCTATCCCCTATCCCTGATTATTAAGGGGGAAGACGTATGACCGATGATTTGAGCCTTTCTGGCAGCTACTTTTGGCAGTATATCTTCTGTAGAATGCTTTTTGCGTGTAATAGGAAGGTATTTTTGAAATGAATCACTTTAGATGCATTCGGTTCTTCAGAAAATATTTTGGTTTTTTTTACCTTTCGGCAGACATACTGTAGTAGCAAGTTCAAAATTAATATCAACTGTTCTAATTGGAATTACTTCCTGCTAACCTGGTACACTTGTACTAGAAAGAAGCACTATCATAAGAAGAGTCATTGTATCAGGGCTACCTTTGGGTGGCTTAAATGTGGGCTGGCAGCCCTCAGGTATTTTTGTAGATGGCAAATACTGGTCTGTATCAGGCGTGGAATGAAGTATCTCCCGTTTCCATTCTGGCATTAATGTTTCCTTTCAGGTGTAAAATGAATATCTGTTATCATCGTAGCTTGGATCCCCTTGATGGTACCTGTCCTTCTTACCTGACCCCAAAGAAACTATGAACTTTCATTGCTACAGGAACAACTGTGTAATCTATTAACTTGGTAAAGCTTTCAAGGCACTGTACGCAGTGTCTGCCATAAGGTACGCTACCAAGTCGAAAAATCATTCGTGGACATTTTATCGTGTTGTCCCGTTTACATCAAATCTTCTGGTCACATTTCCTTTACTTTAAACTGTAAGTTAGTGTATGAAAGCTTAACGTTTTTCTAACGTACATTTGTAAGACATCTTTCTCAAAATGAACATTAAAGACAATGAAAGAAGGATATCTAAGAAAATAGATACCATATATAAAAATCTTACGACTCATGACAATACCAACTTTTCCTAGCTATGTTCATTATTTTGTGCATAGAGCTAAGCTCATTATTTCCAAAGGAAGTCCTCCAATATCAGCTACTAGAGACTTACACAAGCTTATTGACATTAACTATTACTTTAGTCCAACACCCGGTCATACATTTCCTGACGTAACTACCTTGTGTTGCTAGTGATGAGAATGTTTCATAAAAGTTTTAAGTATTCGCATCTTAAAATATTTTCTCTGGCTGCATGTGAAACTTGTTTGGCATCTTTGTTACGGCACCCTGCGTCTGCTCAGTTCGGAGTACTTTCATGGAGTTATGTATCTCTGGCTGTCTACATTGTTTAAATGTGTTTGTTTGTTTTTTGTTTTCTATTATTTTGTAGTCTTGGCTCAGTGGTGGACCAGTCTCAGTTTATGTTGATGCAAAACTGGACAAAGAAATCACAGATTCTTGCATCTCATACTTGAAAAATGCAGTCAATACATACCTGGTTGATCCGATAGATCACAGGGATTCCTTCAGTAAGTGTGTTGGAAAATTTCAACAACTGTAATTGGAATAATTTTTGTCACTGTTCTAACCTGTTTGCTAGGCAGAAGCGTTGAAAACGAGGTCTTATATGAATTGTTAATTGAATATTGGAGCCTTTTATGTGCTTAACTAGAGTTCATCAAGCGTTTTGTCACTTAATGGTTCTTTCGCTGGAAACTAGATTCCTAGTAGGATCTGCTGAAATATCAAATTGAATTGAATTGTCGAATAGAACTTGCAAAGATGTAGGACAAGTAAGCCATAGAAGTTTTAAAAAGACGATGTAGTTGTTGTTCATATCTCAGATTGTTTTCTTGTTTATTTCATCAGTTATGTTTTTGTCGGCGTTTTATTATTTGTTTATTTGTTTGTTTGCGTATTTATCTATCTATCTATCTATCTATCTATCTATCTATCTTTCTATCTATCTATCTATCTATCTATCTATCTATCTATCT
>JANTCA010001240.1:3984-32878 GCA_024741275.1 Chironex yamaguchii
GATGATGTCCATGATGATAACGATATTGGATGACGAATAAAACATGAATGATAATAATAATGACGACCATGACTGTAATAATGACGATGCCCATGATGATAACGATATTGGATGACGAATAAAACATGAATGATAATAATAATGACGACCATGACTGTGATAATGATGATGTCCATGATGATAACGATATTGGATGACGAATAAAACATGAATGATAATAATAATGACGACAATGACTGTGATAATGATGATGCCCATGATGATAACGATATAGGATGAATGAAACATGAATGATAATAATTATGACGACCATGACTGTGATAATGATGATGCCCATGATGATAACGATATAGGATGAATAAAACATGAATGATAATAATAATGACGACCATGACTGTGATAATGATGATGCCCATGATGATAACGATATAGGATGAATGAAACATGAATGATAATAATAATGACGACCATGACTGTAATAATGATGATGCCCATGATGATAACGATATTGGATGACGAATAAAACATGAATGATAATAATAATGACGACCATGACTGTACTAATGATGATGTCCATGATGATAACGATATTGGATGACGAATAAAACATGAATGATAATAATAATGACGACCATGACTGTACTAATGAGGATGTCCATGATGATAGCGATATTGGATGACGAATAAAACATGAATGATAATAATAATGACGACCATGACTGTCATAATGATGATGCCCATGATGATAACGATATGGGATGATGAATGATCATAAATGATGATAACGATATTGGATGATGAATGATCATGAATGATGATAACGATATTGGATGATGAATGATCATGAATGATGATAAAGATCGTTATAATCATGAGAGGGACGACGGCAGCGAGGCAGAAGAGAAGTAAGTGCTAGCTAATCATGTATCCTCTAATTTTCCCCAGATGTCATTAACGATTACTTTCCTTCAAGATAAGCACTAAATCGTAAAAAATAATTGAAAAGTTGCAATAGCGTATGTCACAGAAGAAAAAACAAAATTTGATATGAATACAAATGGAAAATAAAAGACGCAAAATTGACAAATTTGGAACGTCAGAATTTAAACCTCTTCAAGGAAAAGATTTAAGTCGAAGGAAATGATAAAGAATAAACGACACGAAAAGTCACAACCTTGAACTGAAAAGACGCACTTATAAACTGACAGACGTAGACGCTGATTTTGCCCATTTTGAAATATCTTTATTCCGTCATCAAGATTTCGCAAGCTCCTTCACAAGCCCTTAAGTGATCCTCTATTTTGTCGACTTATGTTCTTCACAAAAACGGAATGCAGGTCAAAAATGTGGCAAAATTACCAGCAAATAAGCTTCGGGTTGGGTTAATTAATGGTCACAGTGGAAATGAAAGGTTTTGGAGGGAAAACTTGTCTTGTGTGTTATGTGTTTCTAAGCTAAGACATGAAAGATTTGCTGGGCGATTAAAATACCAATGAGGATGAAAACTGTAATTCTCCTTCCACAAGGTCAGTCTGAAGGGTCACATCCACTCGCATTCTTAAGTTACCACGTTGCTAAACCTTTACCACGAAAGAATGGCAAGTGGAAAGTCCAAAATACATAGAGACAAGAAAACTCCCATTAGAAACCGCGCAACGGAATAACTAAGTTTGGTTGCTAGGCAACTAACGTTACTCACACAACTGAGACGAAGGTGAAATCGTATCCGATTCTTCAAGACACAACGACAACTGACAGAAACGAATTAAACACCGTGAGATAATCAGTGCCCTTGAGAACACACGTGTCAATTTTCTATTCAAAGCGGGGGAAGAAAGATAGCGGACAGTGTCATTAGTCACTATCGCCTTTTCAAGTTCATGCTCTAGTTTACTTCCAACATTGATCTCTTATAGATGCCAAATGAAATGAAAATTTGCAATTCAACTGCCGCTTTGAAGAAAACGATACATCCGAGACTTACAAGGCCTCACCATGTGAGAGAATGTACATGGTAGCAATCCTCAGCCCACCCTGTGCAATGGCATCAAACATTATTTTCATCCACCCCAATGTTACACAACTTGTGGTAATTGCTGGATATTTTTTTCGATAAAAACAACCACTGTGACAAAGAAGCAAAAATCACCATGACAAATGTCAATAAATAATCCCAAAATGACTACACCCTTACCCTATCACAACGCATTAACATGAAATTTGAAAATACTAACATTGTGGCACATCAAAACACCTGCAAAATTCTCTCTGATCAGATACATGGACAAATTGATTGATGTCCTACAATTCTCGAAACCTGTTTTTTCTCCTGGTCAAAGCTTTGATACAGCTCCCAACTGTACTGCCTGCTAGGGGCCTCATCGAGGCAACAAAATACAACAGCAAGCAACTATTCCTCACTTGGCATTAAAGGAAATAGTATAACTCCGGGACCCAACTCAGTTCAAGACCCCAAGGAATAGCAGGCTTTCTTGACAACAACCTTCACTTCCAACACACATGTATATATGAAGTGTGTGCTTAATGAAATTATGTATGTGTATATATATAAATATATAGAAATAAATATATAGAAATATACAGAGAGAGATAGATACATAAAAATAAATATATACATATATATAGTCTTTCGCCAAATCTTTGTGATGACACAGGTCTGTCTGTTGGCTTCTGAGTTTAAGGGTAACGAGTTTGAGCCCTTTCCTAGCTCCGGGGGGAGCAGTGCTATCCTAAATAGGTCTGCTCCGTTGCTGCAGTAAGACATAAATGAAGGCATTCATAGGTGATTGCATAGCCTCTGGCACTGTGTGAGATTAAAGTGAGCCAGGATTGGCACCAATATTTGACCCATATACAAAATACAATATTTATATTGCAAATAATATTTATGAGGTTACTTCGTAGGGTATGACTTAATAAGATGCTGTAGCTGGAGCAGAGTGGGACCGGAACAATTCTGGCCCTTACATTGAGCTGTTGTTCACATGGGTGATTTCGACCTAGGATTTAGAGATTTTCTATCATCTTGGAATATTTGATTGGAGGGTAGGCTACATTCTTGTTGCTGGCTGAGGAGTAGCACAATTGTGCGCAGGGTGGCTAGGCTGCATGGCTACAGCCAGGTATCGAGAGACTAAGAGATCTCACAAATGGATAGGATTTTGGTTTCACTGTGTACACGAGTGGTGGGGACATGCAGTGACAACCAATAGCTATCCTGAAGGCTGTATTTTGTATTCACTGTAGTTTTCCTAAGTTGGTGTTTGAGACTAGATGACCCCAAATGGGTGCATCATAATTGATATTGGAGTGGTTGAAGGACCTGTAGGTCATGAGGACAACTCTTTCTCTTGACACCATAATGTTCCCTTTATTATGGTTTCAAGTTTGTTTTATTGAGAGGCTTTGCCATTCCCTTCTCTGGTATGGGACAAATTGAAATGGGTGTCAAGGTGACAGCCAAGAACTTGGGGTTCTTGTTGAGGATGAGTAATGTGCTGATGCTCACATTCGGATACTATTGGATTAGTGGGTGCCTGGAGTGAAGAGGGTGACAAGGGACTTTAGAGACAGTACAAGGGAGATGCTTTCTTGGGATTGGTTTCCAAGATGGGTAAGTTTGTACCAGAAGTGAAGATATTGATGTCATCAGCATAGGAGACAATTTAAGGTCAGCTTCAACCAGCTCCAAGTGGCCACAGCGACTTGGAGGGGGTCAAAGTCCAGTGGATCGGACAGAGTAAATTTTATTAATTTCCCAGGCAAGCTTCCTGCTTTCAGAGTTGGACAAGAGAAGCCAGATAGAGGTGAACTGCTTTTTAAGGCAGCTGGAGATACATTTGGGATCAGTAAGGTTCTTACAATGTCTCCTCACCAGCAGAAGCAATTTCTCCCTCTAATCAATTTCTTCATTGTAGACTGACTTAATATATGACCCAGTGTGAAACCATCAACACTCCAATACAAGACCGGGCCATATTTGCGTGAACTCATACCAGCAAAAGTATTTCGCTGTTGGCTTTAGCAACAGCAAGCCCTTCACTGTTGGCTTCAGCAACAAGAAGCCCTTCACTGTCACCAGAAATTTGACAATGTAAGCCAATACGTCTGATGCTCAGTCAACATCCCCATTCCATGATCAAATGACCTTCCCGGTGTTTCCACCCCGTTGGCAAACAGGTTTCATTGCTGGTGTATAGCTATTTAAGACAAGCAGTGGGCATGAAAGCATTTTTTCTCACATTCACATTTTTTAAAGCCTCTGGCAACAAGAAGTAATAGATTAACACTACCCTTTGTACACAGCCAAGATGTGATTCAGGTGTAACTAGCGCTATCTTTTACATGTTTGAGCAGGTTTTGTTGGCAAACCCGTAAAAATAAGCGCTGAATAGTGATTGGCACGGTAAAGCATTAAGAATTAGATAGTGACGTCGTCTGGGGGTAACAAGGGCAACGAAAAACCAGGGGGGACAAGGGAAACAGGGCTTTGAGGAAGCACGCTATCTTGTCGTGATAAAATCATGATAAAATTTCTTTAAAAGGGCTCTTTGTCGCAACTCAATGAAAAAGTAGGAAGAAAAAATGAAGTTGATTCCGAAATGATCAACGAAACAAGAAAGAATAGGGAAATCCGTTGAGCCCTTCTCGGCAGGCTTATCTGAGTCAACAAACAACAAGGGTCTTTGAGCACCTTCAATGGCGTGGAATGCGCGCTGGGAAAAGCAGCTTGATCATGTTCAGGAAAAGACAGTGAGATTTCAACTGGTTTTGTCTAATCCATTAGTTATTCATTAACTCTACAACAATGCTGGGCTCTGCTGTACTCAAGTGAAAGTAGTGTGGCTTTCGATATCTCATGGTCTAAGATTCCTACAATGCTACACCCTCAAGAAGCTTTGTTTTCGGGAACTAAGCTGAAATAGAAAAACTTTTACGGTTCAGTACGAGAAATATAAGCCATGGTTACGATGGCGAGATCCTGGGGTTGCCCTCCAGACTCACGTGTACATTTTGAATGACCACCAAGGAATGATCATATGGCTTACTCCATAAAACGAAATCCACTGCCTAGCCACATTGAAAATCCGAAAAATATCGTTGAATATGTTAAAACCAGTCCATCTGAAGTCGATACAGCATAAGATAGCTGTCTTTGATTTTTTTTGAATTTAAAACAAGATTTAGTAGTGCGTATTTCACTTACCAGCAGTTCTTCCAATGTTATCGAATTGTCCGTGTAAACTACTAGTTTTTCTGCTGTTAACGGTACAGGTTCCTTTAATTTACTCGCTAAAAACATGCAAACAGTTCCAAGTAATTGTAAGTGCGTCTTTTTCACTGACAT
The DNA here is from genome assembly GCA_024741275.1 of Chironex yamaguchii. Lineage (NCBI taxonomy): Eukaryota > Metazoa > Cnidaria > Cubozoa > Chirodropida > Chirodropidae > Chironex > Chironex yamaguchii. Next base: position 9,353 of record JANTCA010001240.1, read on the forward strand.
TAACGACAAAAATCGATCTAAATAGTTCATAGAGAGCGGAAAGACCTCGTGTTGGCATTGTTGTTCTTCGCATACCTGTAGGATAAAACGAGGAGGAAATTGTACAGAAATTTACAAATTTCTACAAAATTTAACATACTTGATAAACTTGGAAGCTGAAATCACTGGGTGTTGAAAAGGCATTAACAGGACTGCGACTTCCATCAAAGGGTAAAGGTTCCTACCAGCCACGTTTCTTGACTGAAAATTACTAAGCAACTGAGATTGCACTCGAATAAGAAAAATAAAAATTTTGAGCGGGCAATCAAAAACTGATCAGTAAGAATCTATCAGTGCACTTAGATACACGGCTATGAAGCTATAAGTTGAGGAATTCCTACGCGTGGGGGGCTGCCCCCTAACGGTGCTCATCGTGCACAGAGCGAGGTGATAATTTATCACAAACAGAAACAATTTTCTCAGAAATCTCACGTTGAACTCTGTGATCATACATGATGTCTAAACTAATGACGCCTATAATAGGCCATGCTGTCAAATTCGAGTTTGAATTAAGCCCTCAAAAACACCGTCCATCTTTCCAGTTCTTGGCAACAATATTCCTAACAAATAAGCAACCCAACAGTGAATGTTACCAAATAATGACAAGAAGAAGCTTACCTTATACTCAACAGGTTAGATTTAAAGAAAAAATTGGAGGTCAGTGCCAGAAGATTTTCAAGCATGAGAGGAACGCGACCACGTTGTATCTAAATTTCTAGACTGATCACCACTCACCTCAAACATCCAAGTCGCCAACATTTTCCTCATGTATGCTTTAACTTCCTTTTGTACAATCGAAAGATAGTCACAGCTTGGTATGTAATGGTCTTCCAGCTTGAGAAGTCGTTGAAGAACTCTTTCATCTTTCAGTAACACAGGATCAAGATATGATCGTTGCACGTTAGCGTTTTCACAACAGATTAAGTTCACATCCATCGTTTCCTGTTAATAAAATAAAGAAATCTAGACTCCTTGCCTTTGGTATTATTCTAAAGCGAACGATCCTTGTAGCATAATGCACTGCAATCACGTTGATGAGGTATGTAGGGGAAAATGAGCGACAAGTCGGCGTCCTTTCAGATGAACCTTACTCAGATATGGGTATCCTTTAGGGTTCAACAGTCAGTCCTTCGCCTCACTGTGCTCTCTTCGTGCCCTACTAACACCCCTCACCTCTTTTGAGTGAGGAACTGCAATTTCTTATCACAACACACTACAATGCACCCATGAGAACAAGACAATCAGCCTTGCTCAAAGTCTGCGAGAATCCAACTCCTTAAAGGGAGCCCAAAAAATGAGGAGGACACAGAATACCTCGGTGAAAGAACAGAATGAATGTTATGATTCTGACCACCTGGAGGTCACAATCATAACTTACCTGTGTTATTTATTCAAGACCACCCTGTTCACCTTTATATGGATCAATAGAAGCCAGAGAAGACAATAGGTCAGAGAAAAGAGAGGAGAGGAAGAGGACAACAACACGAAACATATTTTGGCGTTGAAATCCCAGTATGGCAGTGGAGATTGTGCTTTAAAGCTAAATTTCGCTTTGTTTTCCTGTCAAGTCGGCACACCAAGATTCGTTCCCCTTCAACAATAGGATTCCAAACTTAAACTAAGAGGCCTTTATTGTATTGGAGCTTACGTATAGAGGCCGCAACGCTGCTTGTATTGGCCAAACTAAGCGCCATTTACATGTACGAGCCATAGAGCATTTTTGCGTTGGCAAGGGTCATACCAAAGACTTAAAAATGGTATATAATGCTTCCCTGCTCAACACTCAGCAATTAACGGGATAGATTATGGAAGTTAAACACACGGTGCTACCAGTGGGCCAGTCCTCTACTGTAGCATTTACTTTGCTTGTACAGCTGTCTGCCCCAAAGTCGAAGGAAATGGAGATGGGCGCCAGCCTATACACCAAATATGGTATGGAAAAGTTAACACTAACTTTCAATTGGTATTGTTATCCGTAAGTCCCTGTTTAGGACCCTCTATATCTACCACCGTATTTGTTCCATGTTCCCTACTGCTTTGCACCATCTATTTCTTCTATTATGCTGTTATGCTATGTATTGTTATTTAGATTCAGCAGTTGATGTTTACCATTTCCTCTGAGAAATACCAGCCTGGTTCATAACCCATGCTTGCGAAATTCCGGGAATTTTAAGGAATAAAACGTGTTTCAGGGGGACCATAACAACAAACCCTGGGGTGTCAGTACTCTGTTCAAGCATAAATAAATCTATCAACGAAAATTCTTCTCTTATTTCCATAGATCACCTTGATGCAGCCGTTTTGGATTTTTATGCTGTGACCCCTAACAAGTCCCACCACCTATAGGAGGCTGTCCGGCTATCCCCTCAGGGAACAGTGCTGTCACATAACAAACGAAATCACCAGAGAAACACAAACATTGGAATCTATGGAATGTAATTCGAGCAGGGACTCAGAATACACTATTTCATGAGTGGAATATAAATCCAATGAGTCAATTTGATAGTCAACATCAAACAATATGGTCTTCCAAAAGCAAACGAAATATTTACTAAACCTAATCGATTTTATTACTTATCCATGACAATGTTAATAAGTCTTGTGCGTCTGAACTTGTTGAAAACTTGACCATCATGATTCTAAATGTGTTACAAGGAACCCAATAATTCCAGGAATTAAAAGTCTCAGCTGATGCACTTCAAATTAACATAAATCTGTCTCTAAAATCTGCCTGTCTGTTGCGTAGTAAACTTTAAATATGTCTTCTGTGCTTTTTGAGAGCATCAAATATCAACTTGCGGGCATTAAACTGCGAACTGATTTTTGTAATACACCCTTGTCTTAGACTAACAACTTTAAATGACAATGATTCAAGTACCGGTGTTGAGCAAGTCTGCATAATTATTAATCGAAGGCAGATCAGTTCAAAGCTAAGCAACTTCAGTGAAGCAAGTCAGATTAGCCAATCATGCAAAGCGGAAAAATGAAACAAGGAGGTCTGTGACGCAATCAATGAAGTTCTAATCACCTCCGAACCCTTCGTGAAGGAAAAAAAATCAACCATGCATCTGTCGGCAGTCCTTTCAGGAGAAGAGTATTGAAAGGTATTTGATTAAATCTAAGGTAATATTTACCTTACCCCAGCCACCGGGTTACAGCAATACTCGACGGCAACAGAAAACAGATTCGCGCAAGTGAATATTACACGATATTGAAGATGGTAATCGCAGCAGTATGAGACAGCTATGTAGGGGTCAAACCACACGAGAAACTGGCTGTGCATGATCACGGCGTGAAACCCAATTTCTGGGAACGTCAACTGATTAGTGGAGAGCAGTTTGTCAAGGCTTCTCTTCTGCCTAGGAGGCAGCTGGTGCATACGTGCTCGTAAAATAACATCGCAACTTCCATTGCTTATATTAGGGGCGTCGAAGACCCCTTCAATACCGTACAGGACAAGGTAGAAAGTGATTCGGGCCAAAATCAAGGCAGAGCTATCCGTGTACATTATAATCTTTGAATACACGTTAAAGGTTAGCTACAGACCGAGTCAACCTCCTGATAATTTGAGATTCGGTTTGCAGGAGATCAAGTTCAATGAGTCGAAGTGTATCTGGGTATAGATTTGGGTAAGGTCACCTATGCAGCATCAGAGCTTCGACAAACTTAAGGGTACATGCCAGGACGGCTCCCGAGCCTCAAGCCCCAAAGCTGCTAAAAAATTCTTAAATCTGATTCCGGCGACAACTCGTTGAGATTCTAGCGAAGTTTATAAGTTAGCCCCCTATCTTTCCTGTCTCTTGAAAAAGACATTACGATCCCTAAATGCTAAACAAAACCAGTGCTCAAAAGTGTTATTTAACTCAGGAAATAGGGAAGAATTGAATAATGCTTTTTTAGAAAAACGTCGCATTTGCCGCCTGAAAGTGGAAATTGTGAGAGAATACTCCATTTACAGCTAGGGCCATTTTTAACTTTGTGTTCTGATCCGTGGTAAAGATCTGGCCTTACCATCTTGCAAAGGGTAGGAAAGAGTCTTAGAATGCCGTCAAAGATATTTACGGAATAGGAGGAAGACTGAGTGCTATATAGATCCTGCCAAAGGATGGCATTTTAGGAGAATTGTAAGAAGGGAAGACCCGAAATACAAGAGAAAGGGGAAGAAGATGAGAGTAAGCAGGAAGAGAAGGAGCAACATCAGAGGCTTGATGACGAGTAGGCAGCACGGGAGAACGGTGCTATGTAGGAGACAGGCAGCTGGAGAAATAGTTGGAGGGGTGATGAGAGCAGCACAGGACGACGAGAGCCAGGAGGTTTATAAAAAGAGGACGAAATGGACATGACGCAAACACCAAAATAACACAGCAAGGATGTTGTTGAGAAGTCGGTATCGTCAAATCTCAACATCACGAGAAATAGACAAGGAGAGTCATCAACTTTTACCATCTGGTTTAACTTTGATACACGGCAGAACAAACAAGTTCACTGCACGCAAATTCATTTCCCACGCTGTGCTAAAAAATTTTAAAATCGCAAATCATAAACATGCAATAGACGGAAGAAAATTATACGACGAAAAGAAGATTCATTGTTAGCACAATTTATACCTTACGATGAATTTTCTTTCATTTCTTCACCATTTACAAACTCAGATGAGAGGTCACCTGTGTCTAATCGTAACTTCAATTTATAAAACAGCTTTGACCTTTGACATTCTCATTTAATAATACATAGCACATTATCACAGAACCGTCTGGACCGCTGTTGATCCTTATCTCAAATTATGACTTCACCTTTGCTAGTTAGCACCTCCAGCAACTAACGCTACGGATACAGCTCGGGTGTCACTCGATTCCTGCCAGGTGGCACCTTTGCAGGAAGATTTTTTGGACGGTCGTGTTGGCAACTCTCGTGACGACTTACGAACAGGAAATACTGGTAAATCAACAGTGATTATCCCAAACAGTCTAGTTAAACCTGGGATTCATAAAATCCGTAGAAACGGGTATCAGTGACTATATCCGCTTTCAATTTCATCCTAGGAGCTGAGACAAGGTGTCTACATGTCCGGGTCACTTGGGGTCAAAAGTTGCTCTTACCTAGGAACCCACAAATCTGCATCTTAAATGCCGACAATCGGCAAATGTTCCCCATGGTACGCTACAGGACAAATCCAGTTTACACCTGACAGCGTGCCAATTTGGTCTTACATATCAAGTACTGTAGCAAGCATCAGTCCTAAATTGCAATGCTTTTGGTTTGCTATTGGCTCGCTTCTCGTCCACAATCAAACGCATGCGCACTAAAATTAATGTTGTTTTGACCAAAATGATTTGTGATCATAACGAAAGAAAGACAAATCAGGTCTCTGAATAATCTTTTCTTGGTACAAAACTTGAAAATAATCTTGAAAATTTGCGACATTGCGCTAAAAACATACTTGAAAGTTACTGCTATTTTAGTCTGACACTCTTCGGAGTACGAGTCGTCATACAGGAAAGTATATATATACGGCAACCTTTTTTATACGAAACGTGTATCGAAAATGACTGCCAAAACATGCGATTCTGCCATAGGTCATTATTTACTAGAAAATTCACAATGCGCCAAAATGTATCCAGACGAGAATTTTCGGATAACTGGCACAGCTAGATCATCTAAGTGTTTGGGAGTCTGTGTACATTAAAACAATAAAAAGAGTACTCTGTGGGTAGAAAGAGTTTTTCACTATTCCAGTAATGCTTTGTTTCTTCATATTCTCTTTGTTTCTCTTCCTGCCGGATATGCTAGTGTCGACACGACATCAGCTGCTAACAGGTGTCAAAAAGTAGCGGACAGAGCAATAGCATTTTGATCAATCACTCAAGCAATGTATACAGAAAGCTGTACCTACTCCACTATAAACAGCGCACAAAAGTGCACATTGTGTCAAGGTGAATTTCGGGTCACAATGACGGCACTGTTTTCGTGGCATTTCTACAATAGCAAAAGCCGATGCCGTTTTGTTGTAATATCGGCATTTTCAAATTCCTCTGGGATTCAAAATTCAACCTAGAATTTCCCGACAGAAAAATTTCTTTGGAGCTTGTTGACAACATATTCGTTCATCGGTTCGTTGGCATTCACAAATATAGATAAAATTCATCATATCTTGACTAATAAGCTTATTCTGAACTGTGTTTTGAGAGATCCGTCTCCAATCTGCAGGCAGAAAATGTTACAACTTGATGATTAAAGGATTAATTTTTATCGAATCTCTTCTGTTAGCACCTTAATTCCTTGGTGCCCTGGTTAAAACGAGAAATTGCAAGGTTTTGGTCCTAAATGACGAAGGAATGATATATCCTTATGACATAACTATGGACATTGAAGGTTGAAATACATGACTTGGGGTGGGCGTGCAGAACTAATGGGTTCTAAATTAGCCCATTTCTGACCTATCCTGAAAATTTTGTCAAAATCCAGACAAATTTTTGAGCTATTTTGTTAACCAACACATAAACAAACAAACAAACAAACCAACGCCGGCAAAAACATAATGTCTTTAATAACAGCCTTCATTGTGCCCTATGTCGTCTCTCTTGCTTTTAAATGGTTTACCGCTGACGCTAACCAAAAAACCCAGGCTTATTTTCACTTCCACAAGTGATTTATCACTTAAAACCTTGGCAAGTAAAACGTATTGATAAACTTTCATATAGACGTGAAGATTTACAGGATATCAAATTGAGCTCCAATATCCGTAAACAACTCATAACAATGAAGTGCCGTTGAGCAAGTTTGCTTATGTTATTTAGGAGTACTCTTTAGGTCGAAAACTCGCGGGTGGATCATTCTCTTCTGTAATAGGGGTAAAGTTATGTTTAATTGGTTATATCCTGGCCAAACGATATAACATTTTTCTGAATCATTTACCGATTCTTATGTCAAGGATGGAAAATGTACTAGGGAGTAAGTTCGTAAACAAGAGAATTCTCAAAATTTCTAACCATTAGTCTTCTTCTTGTGTCTACTAGTGATGCGAACACTTAACCTCGCGATTGCAAGATTATTATCTTATCTGCTACCCACGTTAGCTCAATTTGACCACTGAACAGCATATAAAATATACCTTAAATATTTTCCGTTCTGCTGCAGAACAAAAACATTGTAGGTCGAAATCTCGGAAATGACCCGTTCTATTTATCACAGGATCGGTAAAGTTACAAAGCATATAACTTATTATACATTTACTGCCCCTGACGATCCATCTGCGAATATTCGACTCGAAAGTCTCAATAATGAGATAACTTTGCACCTCACCTGTTTATTTCTTCTAACTTTTCTCTCAAAATCTAACAAGCTCGACGTCAATCTTCCGTATTGCGCCTACACCTATTTGTAATGACAAATGGTTAGAATATTCTGGTGCATGATTAGTGCTGTCTAGGTCGAAAATTCGCAGATCGATCGTTTCCTTCTTTAAAAGGGCAGTAAAATCAAAAATCGTATATCAATCATATCCCCACAGAATTAGGCATGTCGAGCTTGGTGAATAATTTTTGAGAATAATTTTTGTAAAGCATATCCTTAGAAGCATTTGCTAATTCATGGCTGACATAGCCTTGACTTCAAAAATCCGAGCCTGGTAATTTTACATAAGTTTAGAGTTATTTGCAAATTGTAACTTGATTCCCTTGCGAAACATTATATTTATGCCTAGTGCCAAGTGGCTAAATAATTGGGTTCATTACTCATTTTCCCACATACTCGTCATCCCTGAAGAACCATTACCATGCACAACAATTCAAATATGGACCGGGAAACAGTATCCCGATGCAAAAAAGGCTAACATAAGATCTCAGCCGTGTACATAATCGTCGGTCTTTTCCATCCTCTTTCACACAAACACTGACCGAAATGGCGTTGAGAATCTTCACAGTTAAAATCCCGAAATTCGAAAGAGCAATGTGGGAGGCAAATGCCTGTACAGTATTGTCATCATCATTTGGGAAATGAAAATGTCCCATCTGCGAGTTTTCTATACCGGCGCACGAAAGGTGACATAATTGTTTTCTTAACAAACAGGCGGTAAAATGGTGTGATTTGTCCTATGTTTGTCAGGCACAAATCCCCACGGCATCTTTATCAGCTCAATTTACAACAAATTTCAACAGATAGGCAGGCATGTCTTTATTAAATAAATTTTGCCCGTCTCTGCATCCAAGACAAAGTAAACAAGTTGACAAGACAAACCGTCCTGATCAATGGAATGGTCAAGACCTTTAATCGAGAAAAAGGGAAAACGATACAGAATTTCCAATCAAGTGATACATTTTTTACGCTCACTCGTGTTTTAACCTTGCAAGACTAGCTGCCGGCGTAGAGTCACGGTTGTATAGTGAATAAGGCAACGTTCTTGCGAGTTCGAACCCGCGTCACCACGAACGAAATACCATTGGTGGAGAGGGTAACGGGAGCCTACTCTCATAAAGAGCTCATTTCCTAGTAAAATTCCCTAACCTTGGCATGGGTATCAGCTACGCTCAGTAACGAGTATGCTACCAAAAAGACTAACTGGCAGTGCCTGGTAAATAGCTTAGTCAAAAATCTGACCATAAAATGTTGTTCCAGCATGACGGCGTCAAACTTTCGACAAAGTTAAGAATTATAAATATCTTTTGGGGTTTTTTGTACATACCCAGTCATTAATCGTAGCTGATTGAACTCAAAGAAAATGAAAAATAATGCCACAAGGCTAAGATCTAGTTCTGCCCCATTCATTGAGTCATCACGAGCTTCCAACACTCTCAGGAATGATGCCGGTTGACAAACGTATGTCTTTTGGAATGGTTAAAGCAAGTACACAATCTAAACATGTTCTATCAAAGCTTTACATTAGCGGGAAAATGGTTCCAGCTGTTCAGCAAAACGAAAATTTTCGTTATCTTAGTCGTTTCTTTAATTTCCAAATTGACAATTCCAAGCACAAAGAAATCTTAACTGATTCATGTGATACAGTTTTAAACAAAATTGATTCTCGTCCTCTTCATCCCAGAAACAAATTGTTATTGTATCAAAGATATTTGTAGCCTAAGCTAGCATGGCACTTGACAATCTTTGACGTTACCTGGGTTAAAAATGCACTTGATTCTAAATGTCATTACTTTTTCCGACTTGGGCTTGAGATTCCTGCTTGTGGAACTCTTGCATCGTCATGCTTCATCAGTGAAAAGAGCATTTTTCGGGGAGGATACCTCTGAAACATTATTTTTACTGGAAAAGCTAAAATGGGGGTATGAGTTTTTCGTCAAAATGGTATTCATTACTGAGTATTACTGAGTAACTATCTGGTTACAATCAGGGTGGTCATCGCTTGGCAAAAAACTTCACTAGGTATCGTATTTGTGTGTTTGTTGTATTGTTTCTTACAATTGACGTTTTTTCCTTGCCCAACTGGTATCTATGGAATGCGGTTTTATGCTAGGCTCTGATGGAAGTAGATAAGATGGCCTCGTGCGAGAAGTGGGCTTAAAATCATATCTATCATCAACCAGAGCTTTGAACGTGCCGGAAAGATGTCTTTCGAGCACCTCTCAAAGAAAGCCACGATCCCTTGAGGATGCGGCCAATCCAAAATCTATTTCCGAAACTGAAAAAATACTTAGAGGCTGGAAACTACAACTTTCTGACGACGTCCGCTTTCTATAAAAAAAAGCAACCATCGGAAATTTTAAGAGCTAGAAGCAAGCGGTCATTTTCAGTCTCTTTCCGTGACTCGTGCATCAAAGACTCGTTCAAAAAGTGATTTCATACCATTTACGAATTACATGTGTCAAAAATAATAAATCAGCTATAGATATTGTAAAGGCATGTTCCAAAAATACATAGCATAGCAGCATAAAACAAAAAATAGATTATGTAAGGGTGTGGTGAACATTAGCAAGTGATTAACAAGGCGGTAGATAAACAGGATCCCAGAGGAGTATATATAGTACAAGTGACATTAACTCTTTTGTGCTGTCTAACTTACATTCTGCTTTGTGAAAAAGAGAACGAGGTGTAAAACGAAAAGGGAAACAAAATAGATCTGTAAATGGCAAGTAAAAATACAGATCGCATGCCTAAGACCTTGTAGATCGAAAATTCGCGAATGGATCCTTCTCTTCTTCATAAGGGCTAAAAAATACACATTTTATATTTTAATGACAAGAAAAGAAGAATTATCGGAGTTACAAGGTACACTCATTTTCAAGAGTGAACTTTGATAAAAAACCCCGATAAATTAAACTACAAATAGTCGTCATCAACAAATTTTGACGGCAGTGTTCGTAAGCAAAAGAAGTGAACTATTCCATTCCAGTTGTTTAACAAATCTTGGACTATTCATGAATTTTGTAATGCGACGGTATGAAAAGTACATGGTATACGTCATATATCTGGGCAATATATCTATATATAAATATTATATATCTATCGAATTTTCAAATAATTGGCACAGTTAGATCGTCCTGTCATCTAAGTATATTGGGGTCTGTCTACATTAAAACAAGAAAACCAGTACTCTGTAGGCAGAGAGTTTTTTCAATTGGACTCTTCCAATAATGCCTTGTCTCCTCATTTTAACAAATTTTTCCTTTCTTGTTTATGATTGGCTAGTTTCGATAGATGTTTCGTGTTTAAAAGTTGCCTTATACATATACTTTCTTTTATGACGATTCACACTCTAAATAGTGCCAGACGAAAAAAGCTTTTAAGTATGTTTTTAACGCAATGTCACAAATTTTCAAGGCGATTTTCAAGTTTTGTACTACAAAAAGATTGTTCGTAAATCTATAGGTAAGGAGGACTTGGACCGAATTAGTGTCCTAGGAACTCATCAGAATCAGGGACAATGACAAAAGTAAAAATAGATCTACTGAACTATAAAGAGGGATGGAGGGGCTACGGTAAAGGAAAGTATGCTTATGAACTTAGGGGGGATGTGGGTGTTCATGGAAGTCAAGGTTTAAAGTTATGTTCGTTGGGGCACAGAATTTGTAAAGTGCTCAGAAGTCGTTTCTTGGTTGTGAACCTATAGTAATGGTTTCTAATGTTGTAATAGAGTCAAGTCTGAGAGAAACCGGCCCGTCTACTGTTTCAACTAACAGGACTACGTAACCGATATTTGGTGAGTCTGACATGATAACAGAAATTGCTCTCGTCATATCTAGGTGTCGTGTTCTCGCCAAATGATTCCCTTCATGCTTATCACTGGAGAACTTTAAATCACTTCACCGCAGACAGCAAAGAAATTAGGAGAATACTAAGAATCTGCTATTATTCTGCAAGCTTTGTGTATTATGAGTCACGAAAAATAAGCAGCCAAAAGAAGACTCTATTAAATCCTATTGCACCAGCTGGTGTGTCAACGTTTGGATTGTTTAGTAGACTTAATTACACATATCGTGTTTCCCTTTATCGTCTTCACATTCCGCTATCAGTTAACATGATTTTTGCCATTATAGAGCTAGTTGATCAAATCGATCTGACGGCATTACTAGAATTCAGTTTAGATGGGCTTCATCCAGTATAACACAGTATTGTCCCGTAAAGCTGGGTATAACATTTAGGTTAGACAGAAATGTGTGTTTGTGTGTTGACTTGTTCACTTGCAAAAAGCATGGCTTTAAATCGATCACACCTCTGATAATCGAAGTTTGTACATGTTTCCAACTAATTTAGACAAAGTGGCCTTACATAACGAACACAGCAAGTTTTTTTAACAGTTTTACAAAAAACGAGATTGTAACCAGGTTTTCCTAACTGCAAAACAATCACCCAACTAAATAATATAACAGCTGTAATCAAAAAGGTTTCTCGTCGCTCAGTCCAACTGTCGTGTATCTCGTCTGTTTATTATGTATACGCCTGAGAGAGGTCTGATAAAAAGGAACAAGGTCCCTGTCGTGGTTTGTAAATCTTCCGACTCAATATATTGATGGTGTTATTATTCTATAAATAGAAGTAAGCTACAGTTATCAATTGTCCGAGAATCGAAACAAGGCCTCTTCAATCCAAAGCAGTTGGTTATTCTGGGTTCAAACCCGACCTCTAATAGTCGCCTGCCCGTCTCCTGTTGCAAAAATCACGGGCATTTATACTTGCAAGGTTTTGTATGCATCATAGCTTTTAAATGCTCCAGATCAAGATAGGTAGTGTGTTTATAATTTATGACGAAAAGCACATGTAGTGACGAAATCATCAAATCATGACCTCTTAAATTTACCTCTGAGAAACAACGTCCGGTAGCTCGGTTATCAGAGCATCTGCCCGGTAAGCAGTAGGTTGGGGGTCAGTCTCCGCCCTGCACCTATGATTTGTTTCTCAGAAAGTTCAACAATTCAAGTTTCATTACAAGACAACTCGTACGTTCATAACTGCACGGCCATAAAACTGTCATATTGGTGACCCCGACGTGATTCGATTCTGATCTGGAGTCAGAAACACAAACAAACAGATCCATTTATTGACCTCTGGAGAATGATTATCGAGGTCTCATGACTACAAATCAATTGCTGTTCCTATGAGTCAAACAGAGCTGCCCGAAATAGTTCACATGATTTTCCCCTACCCATCTGCTGTAGTCAGCGGGTGGCCAGGGTAAATGAATGGAGGGACAAAAATTGAGGGGCTCTAGGGGTTTCTCCCGCATGACATTTTGTGTAACACCGTTTACTTTAGCTTAGAATGCATATTCCAGTATCATGCTCACCACTAGTATTAATGAACTATGTTAATTTAGTGACAGTTTTTATAAAACAGAGCGCGTGATGGAAAAAATATTTTCACGAGACATCTTCACTTTGGCTTGGAAAGAATCTCCTGACTTCACATGTATCAAACCTAAATGTAAAAAATTGACGATTTGACAATCTTGTTACAATTATTTATTTTATGACCTGATAGGAGCCTCTGCTTTTTTGAATCTTGCTAACGCCGACAATGACGATAAACGCATTAAGAGAGAAAAAGATATGGTAATGCCATCCATTTCAAATATTCCTGTCACTAGTATTTTAAACTTGTGAGAAAATGAAAACACGCCATCACGTTTTCAAATCGCACCATCCCTTTCAAGCATTTCTGAGATCCATTCTTACACTTCTTTTAACAACCATTTTCTCTTTGATTTCAAAGTAATCCCAAGGACCATCTTTCATCAAAAAGGGGGGCAATTGCCCCACTTACCCCCTGTGACCACACCACTGTTTGTAGCTGTTTTTCTTTGTTGTACACGATAACAAATAACAGAGTTTACTTTGGTTACTAATAATCGTCAGTTATGAGTATGCATGTTCCAGAATAGCCTGATAACAAACAGAAGCAAAGCTGTAGCAACAAGGCGAAAGATTGGTATCAGTGACTGCAAAGCGGTTAGCTCTCCGGCCGAGCTAAAAAAGCTCAAGGGAAGCGGTTGTCAATTTCAAATGTCCTCACCTATAACGTATATGTTTCTCTTCGATAACAATGCGATTTGAAGGGTCAGCGAGTGGAGCAAACAAATTCGTTAATCCGCGCTGGGGTAGCATAGTAAGACATGCCACTTGGCAAATTGATAGCGGCCAGAGATTTAATCCTTCCTTAGGTGAGGAGGCCAATGCTTGTCATCCATAAACTAGTCACGGCAGCCAGTGTCCACACAGCTTCAACGCTTCAATTCACTGTAGCACAAGAACACGGAGGAAGCCGCAGTTCAGACTTACGACGTCAGCATTCCAGCACAGCCACAATCTCTTATAGACATGGGACTAGCTAGTGCCGTCGCAAAACCTGTATGAGCTGCATCTAAAACGACCTAGCTTGTGTTAAAAACCCCTTCACATCAATTGCAAATTATAAAAAGGTTTATAGACGAGCAGTTAGGACCCTGATTTTATAGACCAATGATCACAGGACTGTAAAAACCTTTTTGTTTAAAGAAGTAATCAGGAATCACCGTTGAATCGTCTATATAACGTTAAGTTCATGATACTGAGAACCAATAAAATATAGCTAGAAATAGCCGTAAAAATATACCTTAACTGCTTTTGACTTCATCTCTTTTCTGGCGTCTTCTTTCATGCTCTGGTGTCCTTCTTATCTGTCCGAAAAGCAAACTTAGGGACTAATGGTGTGTCTCGTCAGAAAACAACGATGTGAGCTTGGCACGTGCCGCATTGTTCTCCTTTTGTCAATCCACTATTAGCATCAAATTCAACTTTTAAAAAGGAGTTGAATGGCAGTCTGCAGGCAGAACTAATCCTTGAGCAATTAAAGTCTACGGATTACTGATAACGAACTTCTATATTACACCAACCATTTTGCAAACGGAAAATGGCTGTCTGGAAACGAGGCAGCCTGGTGACTGATTGATGTGAGTTCATCAGAATGTAAACGAATTTCGGTTATTAAACAGTGCCATGTCCAGCTTTCAAGAAACCTGCTTTCTGAACATGAAAGTAATGTGCAAATTTAAGATTTAAAATGATCAAAAATGCGATCCCTGGAACTCGTTTCAATGCACGGACAAAGTTTGACCTCTCATAAAGAAATAACACTCACATCTCCATAAAATAGGACTCATCTTTTTGTGCTGCAAAACTTGAAAATCGCCTTGAAAATTTGCGACATTGCCCTAAAAACAGGACTAGTCAAAATAGTACTAGTTAAAATAGGACTAGTTAAAATAGGACTAGTTAAAATAGGAGTAGTTAAAATAGGACTTGTTAAAATAGGACTAGTTAAAATAGGACTAGTTAAAATAGGACTAGTTAAAATAGGACTAGTTAAAATAGGACTAGTTAAAATAGGACTAGCTAAAATAGGAATAGTTAAAATGAGTTACGGAGAATTTACTCGCGTACTTACTCAGTGAAGCCTGCGCGGGACCAACCGACCAAAGACGACTAAGATAAGCAAAAATAGCATAAATGCATTCGAGTTCTAGTGCTATAGAAGAATTTTGAAGGGCAGATGGACGAAGATGCAAACAAATGAGACGGTGTTGCAGCGTATGAGAATGAACAAGCCACAACTGTTAGACTTCATCATAAAGAGAAGAGTATCATTGTTTGGACAAGCCGCTGGTGGTTCAGCTGATGAAATCCTGTGTTGTATTATTGAGCACAACAACGAAAAGGCTGGCAATGGCAGACAGAGAAGTACATGGATGGACAACGTCGAATTTACGACGGAAACAAGAAAACTTCGGCGAAACACGGAGATGGCGAAGGACAAGCAAGGGTGGCAAAGAAGAGTCGAGGAATGCTTTCCGTAGCACCAACAATCGAAGACGCGTATCGTTGAAAATGATCATCGACTACAAGGAACTAATGAAAGGAACGGTTCTTCCAACCGTCCTCGATACTTACTGTCATCCAAACCTTTCATCTTTGCCCCTCACTAATTATCAATAAAATCTTCTTTCCTTCCTAGATCCTCTACACCATCATCGTATTTCTACATTCTTGATGCTCAGTGTCATCGTAATCTTTCTCCCTTGCTTGAACACTTCCCTTCCCAGATGCTCTACGTCATCCACACATTTGTACCTTGTATGGCACTGATCATCACCTTGGTATTTTTACCTTGTTTGGCACTGATCACCACCTTGGTATTTTTACCTTGTTTGGCACTGATCATCATCTTGGTATTTCTACTTTGTTTGACACTGATCATCATCTTGGTATTTCTACTTTGTTTGACACTGATCATCATCTTGGTATTTCTACCTTGTTTGACACTGATCATCATCTTGGTATTTCTACTTTGTTTGACACTGATCATCACCTTGGTATTTATACCATGTTTGACACTGATCATCATCTTGGGATCTCTACCTTGTTTGACACTGATCATCATCTTGGTATTTCTACTTTGTTTGACACTGATCATCACCTTCGTATTTTTACCTTGTTTGGCACTGATCATAGTCTTGGTATTTCTACTTTGTTTGACACTGATCATCATCTTGGTATTTCTACCATGTTTGACACTGATCATCATCTTGGGATCTCTACCTTGTTTGACACTGATCATCGCCTTGGTTTTTCCGCCTTGTTTGACACTGATAAACGTCCCAATGTATCTTCCTTCTTCGATACTCATTGTGACCTTCCTATTTCTACATTACAATTCCTGATCATCTTCCCTATCTGTCTAGATTGATTTTGATCACTACTCATTCTTTCTACCTTGCTTGATACTGCCTGTTTTCTTTGCCTCATTCCGGTAATCATCTCGGCATTTCTTTCGCGCTTTGTGGTGATCATCATCTCCACCTTTTTCCCTGTTTGGTGGTGACCTTCGTGTCAATCTTCCAACCTTGCTATGCGCTTATCATTACCTCGGTCATTCAACCTTGCTTGATACTGATCTTCATCTCATTCTTTCTTCTTTACTTGGTGCCTAACATCATCTCCGTCTTTCTAAGTTGTTTATTGTTGATCATAAACTCAGTTTTCTTTACCTGATACTGATCATCATCTCCGTCATTTTCCTGCTTGTGGTGATCAACATGTCCATCTTCCACCTTGTTTTGTGCTGATGTTGATCTCAGTCTTTCTTCGCTGCTTAATACTGATCGTGACCTCAGTCTTTATACGTTACTTGACACTCGATACGACTTTATAGTATCGTTTTTTTAACGGAAGATTGCAATATCGAAATTCCTAGGTTGTGCTGTGCAGATTTCGGGCGACGTGAGAAAGACAGAGAAAAGTGAGCTTCTCAAAATATTTTCACTTAATCGTGGTCTAAGTCGTGATCTGTTGATTATTTTCTGATCCTTTCATCTTTTGCACATAATCCAAAGGCAGCTCTGGGGTAAAGATTTTAAGCTCCACCAAATACCATTTCATAATGCAAGAGAATCCTATTGGTACATCATGACTTCCACTAGTTTTACCTACATTCGTCGTTTCACAGCCCCTGACTTTATCTTATAAGTGTAGAAATGTGACTTTTGTTTTGTCAAAGCTACATAAGCGACTTCGATTAATCACAACAATCATAGGCATGGTTTGGTGCGTAGTAAAGAAAACAAATACGTTAACACTCATTCCTTTGCCTCAAAAAGACATTAAAAATCAAAATTTCTACTATGTATCCTTTGTCTCGAATGTGACGATAAATTACACGTTCCCATTTATTTGATCAGGAAAGGAAAGAGGAGACTCGCTAGCTTTATGGGGACTTGAACACGTGCTCTTAAACTAGAAGGAGATAAAGTCTTACTCATGGATATGGATCTTATGGTTAAAAGCTTGGAGGCTGCACATTCTTGAGTGAATTATTTTTATCTCCAGTTTGGCGAAAGTTACTTATTTTAATACTGTTGAGATCAGTAGTATAAGTAAGCAGCGCTCTTTCTTTACTGAACACTGTTTAAATTTCCCTATATTTGCAGTTTGTGTAAGGGACAATTGCCTCTATATTAGGGAAACATCTTTGTTTAGTTTAACTCAGTTCTGACTGTTTTTTTATTAATGTCAATTGTTGTCTCACTTGACTTTTATTGTCTAGAAGTAGTTTAAAGCAGTGTCTCGTTTTGTAACTAGTCTGTTATCTTCAACTCGGATGTCTGAGTGTTTTGTGTAAGTCTCAATAGTAAATTCTTAAGTTTACATTTGACTGAAGCAAATTGGAGTTATTTCTTTTAGTTTTATTCCTTCATAACTGTGCCACACTGGAAGTATTACAATATTTTAACAAATACGTGATTGAGCCGAAGACGTAAGGGTGTATGTAGGAAAGATTCGTTAGCTTTACCGAGACTCAAACCCGTGCTTGAAGACTTTATCCATATATTCCGGCCACTGAGCCAACAAGCAAAGAGGTCAGTCTCGGCCGTTTCAAAGGAGCATGGAAACCAGTATGGGATGGATTCCCTCCGCTTTCTCGCAAGGATTGATTTCCCTAGGTCATATAAAGCAAGTAACATCTTAGCGCAAATAGCAGTGAGGGTTCTTGCGAATCGAAGTTGCTCAAAGTTATAGTCGAGTCTTCGTTTGTCAAAAATTAGCAGACGACTGGTTTTCTTACTGCATAACGACGGGTGACTTGCAATCATTTGACTTAAACTTGAGAATGCAAGTGGATGTAAGAGCTCGTATGATGCTGAAATACTCAATTGTGCCCAGATAATCATTTATTACATTAACTGTAAAGTTACTAATGAAAATAAGAACATCGCCCCGACCTCGTTTCCGCCGTGAAGAAAAAATGGCGTAGGCACCTTCAAGTGTCAAAAACTAGTACCCAAGCTGAATCCTGCCTATACCATCAAAAACCTCTAATTCCTTATGCTTATAGTAAGCTTTGCTCAATGGAGAGCGGTTTCATGATCAAAGCCGATTTCAGTGCAAGCGGATTAATGCAGCAGTCTGTTACGTAACCTCTTCTTTTAAGCACCCTGATCAATCCTAAGATAGAAATATGCAATGTTCTATCACATGTTCGCCATTGGCGAAACCAAATCTAACAGATAAAAACATAATTACTGTTAATTTAACCACCCTATTGATTCGGAACGCAAGTTATGCTCGGCTCTCCGACCATCGAAGTCCTGCCTTTCATGCAATGTTACGCAATCTTTTCCTTTAAATTATATTGAGGCCTGTCTCCAAATGTTATCCTCTTCGTCTCAACCAGCTTGTCTCCTCTTGATGGGTATAGTTGTCAAGGAGACAATAGACCGAGCGTAGAGTCCACATTAGCCGCAAACATCTGACAACATTTTATTGTTCCTGTCAATTTAAGCTGTTCCCGACCCATTTTCATGACATTAGTGAGCTATCAACCACGCAGAACCAAGAAAAAAATCTAAAATGCTAAGCAGAGTGTAATCCAGTTGCGTCAGTTAAGGGGAGAAAGTCTTGCAATCGGTGATACACGTTGAAATGTAAACTTGATACGGAGCATGTTGTTACAGTCACTGCGCAGTCTCAGACTCCTTGAGAGATCTCACAGTGGCTACAATTCACCTTCGAATTGTGTGATGACAATCTGCGTCAGTTCATTCCAAGAACTGCATTTTACGTCAACATCAAATGGTGCTTGCGGGACCGCTGCCATCTCTGTAACTTGATTTTATGGTAGAGGAACCCACATATTCCCCCCTCCCAACCCTCCTGCTTTCTCATCCTGGACTTGGGGCAGGCAACGATGGAGTTTGATATGAAGCATGATAACATTCCGGGAATACAGTGTAGCAATTCTTACATTCGAGTCGATAATATATTTACGTAGTCTATATAATAATTTTAATTTGCACTTCCATGCAGGCCATGTTGGTGGCATGAACGATTATAAACAGATTCAACTACAGTACAATTTCAAAATCTGTACAACTGATTCTGTGTGTTCTTCCTTCACTAATAGGGTAATCGACAGCAAGACAACTTGCATTTAAAACTTGAAGTGTCAATGAAATGTTTAAAGATGGGGTTCTTGGCGCCTAGTCAATAACGACATTTTCTATTACCAAACCTTGTTCACTATTGATGCCGATTCGTATTGTATTTTATTTGAATCTCATGGACAATTTTGGATTGCACGATATTGCTGATTGCGTCAATACGAATTGACCTCTGAGAAAGAACTTCTTGGTAGCTCGGTGGTTAAGGCATTTTACCCGAAAGAAAGGTCGTGGAATCGGTTGCTATCTAAGGCGAAGAAATTAGTTCTCGAAATTTCACCAACATTTGCTCTCATTTTTGTAGAAATCAATAGTTCACAATTCTCATGCCGTCATTGGCTGTAAAATTGGTGACGCCAACGCGAGCACGGGGAGCCGAGGATAAGCCTTTAGTCAAATTTGAGCATCTTGCGGTAACTACCTTAGATTTTGTTACCTTGGCCAGGAAGTTATGTTTTAGTCAAAGTTTGTTTGTTTGTTTGTTTGTCAGTCTGTTCGTTATCAAGCTAACTCAAAATTTATAAATGGACTTTGACGAAATTTTCAGGAAGTGTCCGACCTGGGACAAGGAACAAATAATTTATTTTTGGGTATGATGCGAATGAACTCCCGATTCTGAGTCACTTTTTCGGCAACAAAACCGTCATAGTACTAGTGAGGGATAACCCAGTTACCACATTTGGTAATTGTACTTGGTAGTCATAAAAGTGACTACCAAGGAAATCATCGTGGGTAAATCGTGTTGTTTGAATAACATACTGGGTCGATGGAGGTTTGTGTTCTAGGCGTGCTTCTAGTTTATTAAAGGATTATTATGTTAGTTGTTTCACCTTCGGTGATTTTATAATATTGGATATTATGACTTGCCAATTGCGTCATTACACGTGCATCTTTGGACAGTGTTTGATGGTGTATGATCTCAAATGACACGGTGGACAGAACGTAAGTGATACTCACCCTTTTAATGACAGGAAAAAACGAAATATCGAGTGTAATCGAGAGACCAAAATTTTGCTCCAAAGAAGTAACACTTAGCAAACCCCATTATTTACGACATTTACCCTGAGAACTGTAGACAGTGGGTTTACTTTTTACAAGGCGCTTTATCTATTATGTCTCAGAAACAACTTATGGCCTAGAGCAAGCTCAAGCAAGATTTTTAAATCAGAACAGGAAGGGTCAAGTTTGTAGTCAGGAGACCAGGTTTCGAAGCTCAGATGGTCCACCACTGGTCTACAGCAGTTTCCAGCAAGATTTTTATCTCTGAGAGTGAGGAGTCAAGTTTGCAATCAGGAGACCATTATTCGAAGCTTAGGTTGTCGTTATTAGCTCTGTTCCTAACGCAAAAACCACGCTACAAACGTTTGTCTACATTCATTACACACAGGGGACTGCAGTTATTTCATTTTTCCTGCAGGGAATCTGAAAGCGAGGCTTCGTGGTCTGTGGAATGGACCTCAGCAATGTTGGTTGAGGTTGTCACGCCTGGTCTTATTAAAGTTAACTTTCGCTCTCAAAATTCTCTGTATCTGCTTGTTTGTCATCAAACCGAGAAAATGCTATTGTGTTCACCTTTTGTATGATCAGCTGTTCATTTTAAGCCAGACGACTATGAAATGAATGAAGCCCTCAGTATTCTTTCTCGTTATTTAAAGGTTATTTGCGCTCGCGTTATTCTGTGTGAGCGGCTTTATATACTCCTTGCATTCCGCAAGGGAGAGCCACGTGCAAGTCTTTGTTTTATATTGTGTTAACGAACAAATAGTAATCCGCTACAAATAATACAAGCTGATTAGATGGTAATGGTTTGATTGAAGTCCACAAGAATAACACAGTTGTGGTCTAGATCGAAAGCTCCGTTCATCCGACTGTCAGCTAACATATTTACCTTGAACTTATACCCAGACCATTGACAACTTATGGAATACGACTTGCTAACAAATATCTCAGCATTATCAGCGGAGGATTTGCAAGTATACAGAAGAAATAAGCTGAATTTCTGTAGTGGACGGTTGTCGGCGAAAAAAATTCGGTAAATAGGAAAAACCTTAGGCCCAGTTTAGACGTCGCTCTTGTGTCAATTTTTCCTCGTGTTAATTTCTAATGTTTTAATGCAATCCATAACAAATTTATCGTCTAAAATCGACTCGTGTTAAATGCAGCTTAAGTTGATGATGTACTGTTACATTATCTAACACAAGAGCAACATAGCTTTAGACGATGGATTTATATCAAGTCAAATTCAACCGATTTAGATGTCGATCCCTAATTTGCCAATGTCTAACTAAGAAGTGCATGTGCAATTGGTTTGCACTCCAAAATCCAAAGCAGCCTCTAAATGTAGAGACAATACGACCAAAAATGCGACGCATGAGTTGACGACGCTCTTTTTTCGAGTTCGTGTTAAATTTTGGATAATTTAATTTAGCTCAACTAAAATGCGATGTCTAGACTTGGCTTAAAACTCTGCAACTGGGGCTGCTTTTAAGTACTGAAAGAGTGGAATTGAAAATGAACGTGACACTACGTGGTCATGCATATTGAATCTGTTACTTGCAGCATGGAGGAAGATTGGGTTGACAGGAGAGCAGAATCCCTTGTTTCCCCAAAGAACCCGCTGCTAATTGAAGAACCTGAACTCATGGGCAGAGCTACAGAGGGAATGGGGGGCTAGTCCCCCACTTTTTGCCAAAGATGGTCCTTGATATTCCGAATTTGTAACTTAAGAAAGCTTTTGTCGAGTTGAGGTCATTGTGGAGGCCTCGCGGTTCTCATAACAAGATTTTCTAAGGAGATTTTCTTGGTAGAGTGGAGAGTGTTTCCTAGCAGATAAAAGAAGTTTCTCAGAGAAAAACGTCGTGGTACAAAAATCATTTCCTAGAGCAGCTGAGTTTTGTCCCCCCCCCCTACACACACTTTCAGGTCGCCAGCCCCGCCATCGCATGAAACAATGTTAAAGTAATATAATAAAATAGAAATAAAATGATTTATTAGCAAATGGGAGACGTACGAGTCGAAAATTCGCTGATAGGTTGCTTTGAAGAGTATTAAAATGATTTGTGTTTGCTACTGAATAACCCCTTCTTTTTTAACTTTACAGTTTTAAAGTTTACTTACTTCTGTAACGATTCACTATAAATGGTCTTTTGTCTCAAATATTTGCGGTTGAACTTTGAAATGTATGTTAGGCATCAAACTCTTAGCTGCTGATAAGGAGAAAATGGCCAAGTAAAACACGACCAAACAGCAATAACGTATAACTGTTCTACGTTGCCCCCGAATCAACATAATTTCAGTTAGTTTGGATTCCAAACAGTTCAAGATTCAGTCATAGGTTGCCTCCGAATTAACATAATTTTAGTTAGTTTGGATTCCAAACAGTTCAAGACTCAGTCATAGGTTGCCTTCGAATTAACATCATTTTAGATAGTTTGGATTCCAAACAGTTCAAGATTCAGTCAAAACGAATCACAGATTTCAGATTTACTCCCTTTTTCGTCAGCTGTTTCTCTCGTTTTTAAGTTTCTTAGGACGGCAAATTATGATGGGACGTGCAGGAAGATGGAGAGAAAGACAGACAGATAATGTAGGCGCCGTAATGAATAACCAAGGACTGGAGGTTCGTTTTATGATTTGTTTGTCATATTGGTTTAGTTTACCTCCAATTGTTTCTGTTTATTTAAACGACAAATAACACCTTGTCTATTCTAGGTCCCGTGTCTGGAAAGACAATCCGTGTTGTCGGCATTAGCAGTGTACACTCATGGACTTTGCAATTTTCCCTTTAGTGAGCATACTATGCAAATCTAATGTTAATCATCTACAAAACTATAATAGTTGTTAACCTCATCATATACTAAAGCCAAACAATCTCAATTGCTGACTGCTGCCATCCAACCTAAAATGAAGTTATCCGATGTTTCAGTCTCTGGGATCCTGCTGGAAGGGTATAATGGGCTCATTGTATGGAACGGGCTACCCCGGTTAGCCGAAATGAACATTCTTATCCGAAATCTCGGTGTTAATAGCCCTTTCTGTTATTAGCAAGCATTCGATTACATGGAGAACGG
>JANTCA010001241.1:0-12135 GCA_024741275.1 Chironex yamaguchii
GAGGAGACAAAATATTTATCTACACCACCACTGATGACGTCATAGAATGTCATGCAGTTATCAAAGCATATTTCCATCAAATGATTTCCAACAAAAATCACTCATATTCGATCTAAAAAGCCAAAACATGAAGGGCAGGAAGTTCGTATGTCACCTCTGTCTGGTAATGTTAGATTCTTGTGTGCTGGTAACGAATATTCCAATGCATAACTTCTCGATAACGATGATGCCGACTGATGTCGACTCGCGCATCTCTTAAATTCAGTTTCACCAAATTAAAGGAATCAACAGCAAAAAGGCTTTAAGTGATATCAGAATTTTATGACCGATTCAGGAATAAAAAACAATTGAAAACATCGTCATGCAGGCGAATTGGCATATAAATTCTTCAAAAAGATAACAAAAATCGAAACCTAATCTCTTAAGAGCTTAAGTCAGTTTTGCAGTTTAATGAACTAAGGTTGTAGCTTGTATTATTTAATTAAACAGACTCTGTTAGAACTGTTTCAATTTTATATTATTTATTTTGCGGTGTGATGCATCCTAGTATGTTTGAAAACATTTGAGACAGTTTATTTTCAGTTTAAGCCATTTAAACAAATCATAACCACATTCAAAGTGTACATTTCTGCAAGCAATAGAAAAACAAAATATTTTCTGTAGTTACAATAACAATCATCATTGGCGAAAAACATAATTTATCTCGTCCAAAATGGCACTGGGGAAGTCTGAGAATTCTAGGATTTAGCTCTAAAGGACATTTTATTGACCAAATCGTTTAACCTACTCTTGGTAATTGTGTTACGTTTAAATACAGATTTCACCCACCATCTTTTAAAAATTGGGAGGTCTAGGTCATTCATTCCCCATACATACCCCAATACAACCTTAAGATTCAATATTATCATAAATCATGCACTTCATTTTGCAGTCGTTCTATTATACATTATCAGAAATAGCAAAGATGAAACAAACTTGGAAATCACACATACGCATCTGAGGTGAGTGGCCGATTGGTCAGAGTACTGAGCTCTGATCAGGAGGTTCTGGGATCGAATCCGCCTCGTGGTACCTTTGGCAAGTGTCTGAAAAACAAATGCCACGGGTCAACCCAAGCCATGGGAGGGTAATTGGGTAAGACGAAACTGTTAGAAGCCGTCGGATGGCCGATTCTGTAGCTACCTGCCTAGTGGTGGTTTTAAGCCTTGCAGGTTGAGATCAAAAGTCAAAAAAAGGTAGCAACAAATAATGATCACGTAAAGCAATAAGACGTTTTTGCTTTTTAATGATGCCGTAACAGAATGACCATTCCTATTCTGATATTTTTGCCTTACAGATGTTCTTAAAGCTCCCAATATTACGAAGAATTAAATTTACATCAGTGGTAATTTGATTCCGATAATGACAGTATTGAGCGATGATGGTTATTGCGTATTTTTAGCCTTTCAGTTGCAAGGTTGCTTCTTCGACTCTTTGACTTTCATTATAGAACTCTTGTGTTAAGTAATCGATATCAATGCAAGAAAGTGTCTGCTAAGATTATAGTGATGTGTGACACTGATGAAAATCAAATGACAGAAAAGAAATTATCGACTGTATACACTTCTATAGGTTTTTCTTTGCTACCAACGATTTACAACATTGAGCACTTAAATTGGAATGTCAATTCTAATTTGACACATGAATGTAGGCATGATTGACAGTCATGCCTTCATTAAGAAAATAGGTAATATCAATTTAGTTACATAATTTTCAAAGCAATTTTGATACTCTTCATAGGAATGAACAAAGCATGCTCTTAAGTCAAAGCTCAACATCGTCGTTGAAGATTCTTTCTTACATATCCTTCACCTTGCCTGCTGAATTCAACAGTGTGTGGGTGAAAACATCATTGACAGCTGGGTCATTTTTTCTCTGAAGGGTAGCAAGTTCATAACTCGACAGTTTTTCTATTCGCCCAAAAGCCATGACATGTACCAAGATTGTCTAGAAACGATTCTATAAGATCTCCTATATGGCAATCTAGATCATCAACTGCGCTGTTTTTGTGGTTGTAATGCACACAAGTAAAATTATGATTGTGACCAAAGGATAGCAGCTCGACAAGAAATAATACGCATCTCTGGCCAAAGATAATTTTACATCTTTTCTTTACACAAGACCACACTTTCGACTTGTATATAACAACTAATGCAAACTGCGATAAATGTATGCCTTGTAGGCACAAAACTCATGCCGCCTGTACAGCGTATGCACGAATAGTCAGACATCCAGCGTGGACGATCTGAATGTCTAATAGTCATTCGACTTTTCTTATACAAAATCGTAGCTCAGTAAGAAGAGCATCAGATTTGCAGTCGTGAAACCCTGGTTTGACACTCGAATTTACTTGTCGATTTCTATACCGAACTGATGCAAACTGTTATAATGCACCCTCACAAACGGCATAGTTTGGAATTCCAGCCCTCATCTTTTCATGTCAGCTTGTCCGTATAAGCTGCTCAATTGCAATTATTTTTCTCTTTTCTGAGTCAGCATTTGCATACATGTTATTGCTCCCATACCGCACATTTTTAATTCTTTTAATTTTTATAATGCCATAAAAGGTGATTGCAATGTCCTTCCCTGGGTTATTTCAAGTGTTTCTGTTGTAATGTTTGTCTCGGCAAAAAGTGGAGGATTGAGATCGATCCTGGTTTGATTCTCATGCGATCAATTGCTAGAACATTTTTCTATTGTTTATTTGAAATTTATGTTTGTTTACTTTATTCCTAGAATGAGCATTCTTTATAAAAGTGACTTTGCAGGAACTAAATACAAAATTATGTACCTCATTAACGCATGCGATTACAAACCCGCAATTGTCAAGCAAAGATGTTTGCAATCGTTAAACTCCTGATTCGAAACTAAGGTGGGGTCAATATAGGCTGATGTCTTTTCGTCTCACCTTGCCACCTTTTCTACACTACTTCATTTGGAACATAACCCCAAAATACTGCTTATACGTGTGACCAACATCCGACAGACACCCAAACCACACGAATTCAGTCAGAGATGTATGACAACGAATCTTTCCAGCAATTATTTTGGGCTGTTTGGCTTAACAGAGTAGGAAGTTGGTTTGTAGTTGCGATAGTATGTCAATTATCGTAAATGTGATTTTACACATTATAGGATCAGTCAGGCTACTTTGATCACGAATCTTCACAAAAGCATATCGTTTGTAAATGGTCGTACTTCAATAACAGAAATTAAGGTATGATTACGACTGTCGGAGAGTCGAACGCAGGTCACGCCTGCAAATCTAACTCCTTTCCTAATACGCTAAACAGCCCTGTGGAGTTTTGTATGAAAATAGAAGATCAAGACATGACTTGATGAAAACAATCGGTTTTGGACGTCTGCAGTAAAAATCATGAAACGGTTTTCGTTTTGCTGTTTATTTGCAATCGTAAAGACTGTAGGAATTCAGGTGATGAATCATTATAAGGTTGCTTCGGTTCCTTAAATTACTGAAAAAAGGCCCTTCATTTCTTTTCGCCAATGCATGCTGTAGATGCCTTTTTGTAGAATACTCGTTCCCGAGTGTTGCTGCTCTTGCGTCATGTTAAGTGCATAGCAATGAACACGTAATTGTTGATCAGATTTTTATTTGATATTAACGTTGTCAATTTTGCATTGTTAACACTGTTCACGTGTAAGCACGTTGGAAACCTAAATTGCTACGTATTTTTTGTCTTTCTATGTTCAGCTTATAATCTCTCCTGTTTGTTGTTCCTTTGAGAGTAGTTTATTTGAATAATAACTTCTCAGTCAAGAAAACAATGTGCTTACTGAATGTAAATGGTCTCCACGGAAACAACGGTGGAATTGTCGTGGTTAGTGCTTATAATTAAAACATTAAAGCACTGTAATTTACAAATAAGTCAGCAAAGGACAGCTAGTGAAAGTTTTCACATTGTGCTTGTCCCTTTGGAATCTTTTTCATAATTTTCTAAGCAAAGGCTTCAGGTACTCGTGTGCAGTAAAATGTTAACGGAAAAATCTTCCAGTTTCAAACGGAGCAGTGAGACCATTCGGCTTCTTATTCTTATTTCTTTCAGTGTTAAAAGCAATTACATTAAATCATTAGCTAACTATAAACCGATAATATATTATTTGCATATATTCCCCTTTTTTATCATCTGCCTTTTTCTGAGAACGCAGCTCCTTGGGTTTTAAGACATCGCAAATAAAAAATTTGCAAACGAATCATTTCTGTTTTATAACGTTCGAAAGTCAACAGTTTTATATCGTAATCTTTTGTCTAGAGGGTAAATAAATTGTAACTGTTCTTCATTCTAACTTTCATTTCATCTTTTGCTTTTCTGGTCTTCGATCTGGATGTCGGCCATCGTGGCTAAGCTTTAGCGTTGTCTGTACTGTCAATATTTTTGTTACTAAACGATATTTCTATACAACTGAAGTCATCCAATTAGCTGTTTTGCTTTAGCAAGTGTCATTCGGTCACACTAAAAGACCAACCACAGTATCCATATTACAACTGAGTTTCTGACCTGCATGACTTTCGCTGTAACTGGTCGCTGCACTCCATCAGATTTTCAATTTCCTGCGTCCTCTTTTTCGTTGACAGTGCTGTTCACCTGCAGCTTTTTTATTTGCATACTCGATACCGAGGATAGCCGCTTTCCATGCCAGGGTTAGGAAATGTTACGTAAGCTCTGTATGAGAGTGGGCGTCCGTTACCTTCTCTCGCCATTGGTATTTTGTTTCGAGTGACGCGGATTCGAACTCGCATCCTCTGACTTGCAAGATCGTCGTCTTATCCTTTATACCACGGCGACTTTCAACAACACTAACACAGAGAAAAATTTTATAAAACCGTAGCTATTATGCTGATTAAAAGGAGTTGCTTTGGTCTTGCAAGTCAGGTGTTTAACTATCAACTTGTAGGTAGAAAATTCCCAGACCGGTCGTTTTTGTCTCCGCCAGGGCGATAAAGTTAACAATAGCTTTTCCGTCTCCGCATCTTGACTATGGAACTTGCCACTCAAAAGTAACTAGCAGAAGAAAACTCTAACAGGAGAGATCATTAGATTTGTCTTCTTTTAATTTAAGACTCATCGTATCAGACTTATGTTAAAGCAAGCTGCAAGATTTTTCGTAATCATATCATTGCTTGAATTTGTTAATCTATCCATCAATTTCCACGTTAATCGTTTTTGGAAGAATTGAGCCTATACAGCTTTAAGGAAAGAATGAAATAGGAGCACAAGTATGCTCTTAAGAGGGAATTCCTTGATATCTTCTTTGGTATAATTACAATACTTATTATGCAAACTTGAAAATAACTGAGGTTAGAAGACAGAAATCTACGAACATTACAAGGAATAAAGGGATAAGTACCATTAACCATAATATTTGGATGTATTGATAGTGAAATTCCTGGGATATTTTTGCTTAAGATGTGAAACAAATTAACTAATCCTCCCTTTTGACCATTTTACTCACCTTGTAGTCACTCTCTCTTTGCCTATGATGTTAGATTTTTGGCGTCCATGACAGTTTTTACTCAAAGCAAGCCCTCTGTTTTCTAAACCTTCCTTGATTCTTTAAATCAACCAAAGCTCAGTCTTTCACTCATTCGTTTAATGTGACCCCTTCTTTTATTTCCGCTTTCATCTTCTCCCTTATCAGGCTACAATGTTAGAAATCTTCAAAGCACTATGTAGCTTTTAATGTGACACTGTAAACTACAAATGCTAAGATAGATACGAGAGACAATTATCGATCCATGTGACTAAAATATGTCAAGTCATTCTTATGGAAAGTTATATTAATGTAGCACAAATGTCTTGCCGATGATGCCGGTGATGTGGACGATCGAGGTTGAAAAACTAGGAATCCCTCACAATTTGATCTTATGTTGAAGGCTTAAATATAGTGGACAGTGACAAATTTTCTGGTGACAAATCTGTATGGATCCCAATCTTTGAAAATCTTTTCCTTAAAATTAATTGTCAAGGGTATGTTAAACGACATAATCACAAAAATGTTCCTAAGCTACATCTTCGGAACCCCCATCTGAGTTTTCTTGTTCTGCGCACTCTTCTTTGTTTCTTATTGTTGTTTCTTAAGATTTCACTGTTTCTGTGCGTGTTCGATTTCTCAGTTTTATTGGGCAAGCATAATTAACGGAATGCAATCTAAAAATATTGCTATTTGCCGAAAACCCTTTTAATAAGTAAATGCGAAAGTTTGGAAAGATAAGGGATCTTGCTTACTAATCTACTAGTCCTGTTCCTTAAAATTCTCAGAATTAAGTTGAAATAACATTAAACATGTTTCTTACAATGCCTTACTAATAACACAATACCACTAGCAAGTTGCATGATTACAATAATGTGATCCCGTGAGGCTAATAAATAAGAAATAGAAAATAACATTTGTAACTTCACAACACATCTGGAAAAGGAAGCGATCCATCCTCGAATTTCCAGACTGCAAGTTTTCAGTCATATGACAGAATAAATTACTGTAGTTTAGGTACATACTTCAAAGAAGGACCTGAGTGTAGCTCCGTTGAGATGTTAAATCTTAGATTTGTTGCCAAGATCAATTTCCCCAGGACCCATGAAGAGAGAGAGCAAGTATTTTAATCGTGACACCCTATGAATTAACACTTTATTCCGACAGTAACATAACATACAATAGAAAAAGCTGCAAGCAAATGGTTCATGCATATTAATTATTCTTCAGAAGTTGTACGATAGCCAATTATGTTTAGGATAAACCAAAAGGAGAATAGCGAAAGTAAGAGAAAGCTTCCCCTTAACAGACACGTTCGTTTACACAAGAACTTATTCCTTTTCTAAAGAGGGATATACTCAATATTTTCATCAATAGGAATAGATTCATTCCTGTTAGAAAGAGGGATATATTCAGTCTTTTCTTAGAGACAAACCTGTTTAACCATTTAGAAAAGGGATATATTCACTCTTTTCTTACAGGAAATACATTCAGCCTTTTAAAAAAGGGATACATTCACTCGTTTAATAAAGAGGAATATATTTACTCCTGTTATAAATAGAAATAAGTTCACTCTTTTCATAAATAGTAATATATTCCTTCCTATTATAAAAATAGATTTATTCACTCTTTGTATAAACAGAAGTATATTCACTTCTGTCATAAAGAGGGATGAATTGACTCCCTTAATAAAGAGAAACATGTTCACTTCATAATCTGATGCGATATGTTTTTAAGATGATTGCAAGTCATTATGTGCACTCCAAACAGAAAGTCATGTCCGAAAGTGTCGGTTGTTACTATGGCTTTGATTGTATTGTAATTGATGCGTCATCAGTGTCCATTTAGCTTGAGGTTCATGTGTCATTTGTTGTTACTGACATCTGCTGTGGTAACGTGATGTCCCAGTCACTACTGCGAAATGATACTAATTTTGCATTTGTGCTGCACCCTCAAGGTACCATGAAATGAATGATCCCATATTGTTTCGATAAAAAAAGCGATTTACGAACTCTGGTTAGCCCATTTACATTGGTATTGATCCCAACGTACAAACGTTATATCTATAGGAAGGATAAGAAATGGTATATTGCAAACGGTACGAGTAAAACATGAATGAAATACTTGAGTAAGATCATCATAGGCAGCCATTATAATTTTAGCTAACTGGCATCTTGAGGCATGTATACTTTTTACTTCTAAGTACTCTAATGGATAAAGGACGTATCTTTTGCTAGTTTTTATCGCGTATTTTCTCCAAAGATCCTGAATAAACCGTATATTTTAATATGAACTTAAATTGTTTTCAACACATGCTGTGCCAGAACTCGTATGACAACGTTTTGCTTTAGAGACAGAATGGAGGAATCGATCAGGTAAAAATGCTGTAAGGCGTTGTGGCTATTCTAAAAGAATGAAATACAAAACTTACGTAGTTAATTTGTGTAGTGGAGAAGACAATATTCTATCCGATAGTGATACAGCACCTTATATAGAAAACTAAATACCTTGTGTCAAAGGATTCACATCGTCTTTTCAGTCATTAATGCTTAGAAGCATCAATTTAGATGCAACAGAAAGATAATACCAACAATCCAAGTAATTGACAAAAGCCTGTCGCAGAGTTCGTGTAGCACTCACTCTAATAGAAAATCATGGTTGAATAAACGGTCCCCTCCATCTAATTGAAAGCCAACAAACTCCTCCAGAGAGCAGTAACTTACTTGTTATTATTATTTTCTTTCAATATGGTGCTAACGGTAACCAAACAAGAAACGATACGCAAGCATAGTTACGACCAGTAAGTTCCTGGTCATGCGTTGAAACGAAAAAATCATAAACACCGAAACCAAACAGTAATCTTAGTTGACAATGTACTCTTTCTCTTGTTTGACTCACGAAGTGTCCATGGGGGAGCTCTGTATCATGTATGTTGCCTAGAGAAAATGAAGGTCTCCATACTTCAAAGCTAAGACTGCAAACAAGATACATACCAGTATGAAGTAGCTTTACGATTTTCTACTTTGCTTGAAATCAATGGGAAATACATCATCTTTCAGAACTGATTGAACAGAACAGTACAAAATTCCTGTTCAGACATAATTAGCATTTTAATATTTATGACAATATAATTTTTATATATGTTCATTTGATCATCCAATGAACAAATAGTGAAGATGTACGAAATCCGTGAGCAGTAGACGAGTTAATCGCATTTCCCATGAACTCCTCCACACCTCCATTTTCCTTATCGAACTAATACTCGAACCATATGAGGTCTTATTTCTTTGAGTGAAGTTTCATGCTTTAATTGGCACTATAATCTTTATATCTACCTCAAGTAAGGTCTTTTAATATTGTGGTCGCTTACAGTTTGATAGTATTGTTGGTTCGTAAAAGTGCAGCAATCACAGATGAATGTTTTGCCTTCTCACAGGGTTATGAAGTTACAAATTTTGTGATAAAGACATAAGTAGACAACAATTAATAAGCTAAGAGACTCGATTAGCGCTTTGTAGATCTAAAATACACGGATTGATTGTCCTCTTCTTCAAGTGGGCGGTAGAGCTATAAATTTTTATACTTTACTGGTTACATACAAGCCTCACTGCACTACATTTTGTAAATCAAGTTAAGAGAGATGTCTGTCTGTAACATTCTCTTTATCAAGATCTTTTTGTAATTACCTCACTTTCAGATTATATTAATCTTTATAGCGGTTATTATACGAAAACGTTACAACTTTTTGCTTTTTTGGCTCTGTACTCGTCCCTGACTATTTTAATTGCTAGCAACTGATTGCTTTTGTATGCTGCCCTGTTGTGACGTCACTCAACAGAGCAGAATCACAAACAAGATACTGCACTTGTTATTGGTCGGTGCATCATGAAGCTTGCCCCAGTTCCCTTGGACCAACCCATATGTTGCACTCCTTCGTAAAGCAACAAGATTGGGATTTTGTTAATGGTGGTGCTACTGTGGAGAGATAGCATAGTGTGGCAGAATGAAAGAAGGCAAGCTAGCGAATGATAGTGGTGTGACCTCCGAAAGTAACTCTTCTCCAAGTACTAAGTCTTCGCCACCGTCGTCTCCAAGTAAGAAAGGAAAGAACCTATTAAACTGCCAGGTAGTAGCTCTCGATGGAACGCAGTTTAAGGTTGAGGTGGAGGTAAGTGAGCTATGGTCGTCGTATTATTGTTGTCGTTTATACTGCATGTCTTTAACAGAAATTTTGGAGAATTCTTCGCCAGAAATGCAATGCAAGTGTAAGCGCTTTGATCGAAAGTTTCTTGCGTTCATACTTATTTTCTTGTTGTACGGTAAGTGTGTAATTTCTGCATTTTCCATCCACTAAGATGTTATCCTAATAGTAATTGCTGACCACAAAATAGAACAGTTCATTCAGCTGTACTTTTCGGCCTCATTAGAATTTTTAGATTTGCAACCAGATTTAAGGTAATATTTGATATAACTGCTGTAACTTGTTCGTAGTATTTGAGAAAATACTGCAATAGCGTGTCTGTCTGTGCGTTGTTTACATTCGTTGTGAGAAACGTTACAACTTAAGAGACAAAAGTTAGTCAATTGGAACCAGTAGATGATAGATCATGTCGCCTTTTTTAGCTGAGAACTGAATGGTTTTAAATTGAATCATTAATGCTTGCCACCTCAGTATGGTAAGTATCGTATTTCAGCTAGATGTGTAATCAGTTAAGATTTCCGTTTGATCCTTGGATGCCAAGTTAATTGTGTACACTTAGGCTCCCGAACTTATAACATGAAAAATGTTCATTACTTGGTTATTTCGCATCATCAGCTGCAGTCTTCTAGATTAATTTCTTGTGATCCTTATCAGGATACAGTTAACAAATCTCAGCAATGGAACTGTGTTAGGCCAGTGCCAAACAAGCAACTCGCATGTCCCCGTCATTCCAAAGAGTGCTTAATCTATGCACGACTCTGTTAATTAGATTTGCCATTTTGGTTTTGGTTTAAAATTTTGCTGGCTTCCTTACCAAATAGTGATTACAAGCTGTGATGGAACTTAAGTGTCGGTTTCAGTTATACACTTAACCAATTTCTGCCATAGCCCACAGCGTTGCCGTAAAGCAGATTTTTTTTCTTCTGTTCAGGAATAAATAAAAGAATTAGTAATTCAGTTAGCATTTCTTACCGCATTTGTTCACCTCATAGCAGCAAATATTTGACTTCACCGAAGTTTACAGAGCAAAACAGCACAGCTAACTTTAAATATGCATACAAACTTTGCTGATAGACTGATTTCAAGAGTATGCTCTGGAGCAATGTAGGGCTCAACTTTGTTTTCGTGCCAGAACGAGTGATTTTGGATTCTCTTGGCTTAACGTCTTGCAAACCTGACGTCAGATGCTTGCAAAGTTCATTTATTCTGTCTTAGTGTATATTCCGACGGTCATCAAAGAAACGTGGCACTGTATGGCGTTTGTCTATCGTATTCTCTGCTTGCTTACTGTGACAACAGACACATATTACATAAACTCGATATTACTATATACGCCAAGTTATGTTGTCAAAGAGGTCCCGATAGTGAACAGTCCACTTGTTAATAGGCTTTCTCCATCGCTGCATTCATAGTGGGAGACTTTCACAATTCTAATCATTGATTGAATTGTAAACCGCTTTATTATCAATGTACTGCTGCTGTGTATTCAATTCTTTGATAGCTTTTTAGCTCTTGGTTAGATCTTTACTTCTTCTCAAAACTCAAGTTTAATATTTTTAGTGTTCATTGTAGGGTGGTTAACCATGCAAAACACGTGAACTAAATGGGAGCTGTATAAAAATGTATCAGGTTAAGGTCCCGATATCACAACTATAATAAGTTAAAAGAGTCACTAGAAACTTTGTTGGTTTTGGTGCCTTATGCCCAGTATGTTCCGAAAGTTAGCTTTTTATTTGTCAATGCGTGGTGGTGAAATAGAGGGTACTAACTTTGTCTGTTAAATTGCAGTACACGTCTATTTATTGTAAGTGTCTCGGCTGAACTGATGGTTGCAGAGACTTGTAAGGTCATCTTGATACTGTTGGATGGAATAGTAAGCCTGAGTTTGTAAGTTGTGTTGATGCAATGCAGAACTATGCATAGTCCTGTTTACATGAAACACAAAAAAGCATTGTATTTAACATATTCTCAGGCAAGATGTCACCTTACTTGCTATATATCATTGGAAACATTGTGTCCTGTTGTATCTATTGACAAAGAAAGGAAAAAAATATTTATGTGCAAGGGAATTATGACATCCCAAAAGAGAGAAAGGGTTGTGTGTCTGTTGTTTACTTGTTTGAGTATAATGTTTAATGTATAATATGTATGTTTTGAAGACTGATTATTCTACTGTTCAACTTAATGTGAACAAGGTGTTGATATTTTGAGGTCAGAATTTAAAAACATGCAATTTTACCCTAAACTGTTTCATAAAAGAATTTGGGTATTCATTGTTTCCTTTCTGTTTTTGTGTATTGCTATACACACGCACACACTTGATGGCGCGGAGGTTTGAGTGTTGGCTTTCAAGTCTGAGGATTGGGCTAACATGAACTGAAAAAAAGACAAGGCTATAACAATAC
>JANTCA010001242.1:0-12134 GCA_024741275.1 Chironex yamaguchii
AACTAGTTGCCTGTTAAAAAGTTGTCACAATAGCAGAGCAAGTCCATAGTAGAGAAAAGCTTGCGAATATTCTAGGAATACATTTAATAAAATTCTCCCCTATCATGTTTATTCATTTATGAAACAGCTGTTCCTTTATGTGACAACTATTTAACTGTAACAGTTGCTTTGTAAACCATACACACGTCTGGAAGCGGTGAGACCTAGTAAAATCGATGTGCCAGTCTGTCTCACTGTATTTCTTAAGTAAGATTCTATACACGGGAAGACAATTTGATAATTATGAATTTTGATGTCAAACGTTTGATTTCCTGAGAAAAATACTGATTAATTAAATATTGATCGGCAGCTCTAAGCTAAAAAGACATTTTCGTTGCGTGGCTTGTGCCAAACAGCTTGAGTTATCTACCGGACTGGTGTTATGTGGACACTAACAAAACTCAGATAACCCGGCATAGGCAACAAAATTACCGTGCCTACGTTACCATTTGTTAATGTCCGGCTAGAAATTGACATGTGTAAAAATAAAGGTATCCTACCTTGGCGAGAAGTAGGGAATTCTATCTGGGGTAAAAGACCAAAGCAGCCTTTGCGAGCCTTATAATCCCTTGTTGACTGGTTTAAGCCAATAAAATACTTTTGTCGTAAAAGATATTTGAAATTGATGTTACTTATCCGATACATGTCTGTTGTATTATAAATGTCTTCACTGTGTTGGGCTAGGAACGTTTCCCATTGCAAACAGCAGTTATCCAAGCCTACAAATTAACGATAAACTAATTCCTCCATCAAATCCAATCCGAGGCTACAATTCACAAGCCTCATCACAGAATAAGAATGACATTTCCTATTCTGTAGTCCCACGTAGGGTTGACAGAGGCTCCTGACGCAGGAGTGGCGTGATGGCCCGTTTTCCACTAGGCGAATTTATTCGGGCGAAGCGATAATTTTCGGTGGAAAAATTCAGTCGCAAGCTTTTTTGTTTAACACAGAAACTCCAACTATATTTATTGTATGGTCATTAATAGGCGCGTAAATTTGCTTGTAAACATTTTTGGAAGATGGCTTCTGTAAATCCCAGGTATCTACTGCCGTTCAAATCTCGATTATTGAGGATAATTTAGCCGCCAGGAGAAGTACATAAATATATCTTTGATATTACATGAGTGCAAAACTTTCGGGGCGATGGTTCTCCTCTCTGATATTATTTCTGCTGCTATTGTTGGTGCGAGTTTAGGTCAAGGTGTTGTGTGACACTCTTCCAATTTGCTTACGCCTTTTTTAGCAGCGAAAAAGTTAAATCCATTCGAGCTCACTTTTCACTGCTGCGAATATTGGAAAACAGGCTTAAAGGGCTGTGTCGTGGCTTGCTAGAGGGATATAGTAAGCAAAACACTCTACCAAGAAAGCATAATAAATATAGAAATAAATTTCAATTCAAGTTATTGAGTTCTTTTCACCGTTACAGAAAAGCGAGCACACCGCAGTTCGAGAGACATGACTATATTAGTAATCACGAAGTAGCAAATGCTATAGTGAGATCTGGCCAATTTTGAGAAAATATGGTATGAAGCTCGTGAATCACGAGACTTCATCGCAACTTTGGAGGAGAAAACGATTCATCAACGAACTGCCCCCCTTGCAAGACATTATGCGTGTAATAGGTAATAAGGAGAGGTAAAGCATACATTATATATGGACGAAAAATAATATGAGAACAAAAAAGCCCTACAGCTGAGAGGTGCAAGGGCCATGTCCCTCGACTTCTTCACTATGCAATTTTTAAAATTTCTCGCCATCATTGAAGACGAGTATAATAAGCCTTAAGAAAGAAAAGTGGTTCGTGATTTTATGGCCAATAAATGCTTCAGCCTTCAAATTATAAGGCTGAAAACATTTACTCGTAGTGCAATCCAAAATGCTTTGCAGTGTCTTAATCTCTCCTCGCTACACTTCAGGAGAAAAGGCATATCACATGACAGTGACAGCAATATCATAGCGAGGGTATTGGTAGTAGCCACCAATATTGATTCAATCCGGCCAAAAGCAATTGCCATGACCACTAAGTCTTGTGATGAAAGATTTGACGTGCTCGAGTCGTGTTCATTCCGATTGATTTACATCTGATGGAGGGAATTCTGTCTTGCAAAATCCCAGCGAGACGGAGGGAAAATGGTCAGATCGTTAGACAAAAATGTAAATAAGGGCAGTGACAATGTCAAATTGTTTCCAATGATAAGTTTCAAACATATTTAAGACGGTCAGAGGTTCGTATTGAGGTATACTATGTTGCAAAATCTTGCTGAAAAAATTTGACGTATAATGTTGAAATCTACTTCAAAATCATTGGATACCAATCACAATGAAATCATTTTCTTTCTTCTTTTATTTATGCTTCTATAACACAGTATAGAGATCAACTAATTATTCTTCAAAGAAGGAATAGATGTCCAACCTTAGAAGCCAGAGGCTAGCATTTCTGACTAGCGACACATTTGTGGATTCATCGAAGCAAAATTAGAACAGTTCAACATCAGGTGCCCTTCACTCACAAGAAAGCGGTGCAAGCAAAGGTTTTGCATTTCGCAGCTTTTCAGACCAAAATACAAATTCTAGGAAAGCTGAAGCCCTCATGGCTGTCACAGACAGATTCAAGATCTCCTATAATTTTTGCTAAAGTAGAGTAGCTGCACAAGTACAGCGTAGTTTAATCAGAAACATAAACTTAACCCGAAAGTGCAAGTATCGTTTTTAAATTTTTATAGTTGATACAGCTCTTATTGCAACTCCAAATTCCGATTTAACACGAGTCAAAGGTTTGATTCACTAGCGCCACTATCAATTCACAAAACTGTTGGTTGCAATTTTTCTATTTTTGGACAAAAACAATTCGTGCAACATTTGCATTTTCCTGTAAAGTACAATTGTTATCTAGAGTTATTACTCAGACCCGTCCACTGCCTCCTCGGGCCCTGGAGCTAGAAAAATAACAGGCCTTCGTGGGTTTCGAAAATTTATGAGCCAGACGATATCGAGATCAATTTTTGCAACTGTTGAAATTACGTTGGATAAGTATAAGCATAGTCAATGACAATATAAAGCTAAAATAAGACTTAAAAAGGTCCATGCATGCCAATCCGTTAATAATGTAATAAAGGCCCGGGCGAAGAGGATAAAATAACAGAATCAAACGTCAAACTTGCGGAACAAACACGCCCTTAAAAATTTCATAAATGAGTGTCCGACAAGCGTCTTGATTAAGATTGGCTCCCATTATAAAAACTATTCGCGGGCCCTAGTCGAGGCTCGGACCCAGCGGAATTTACCCCGGCTACCCCCAACTCGACAGTACTGGAGTTACCCATTTACCAGACACGGAATTAATATACCATGTGTGTTAGGATAGTTTGATCTTTGAGATTGATGACCAATACGTTGCAGTACAACTACAAAACACCTTGTACAGATTGGTGTTACGATCAAGAAATTCATGACACTTATAACCACTACTTGTTTCGATCCTACATCATGTAAACGGAGCTTCGCAAAGACGAAACCTGTTAAGACAATTGTGTGCAATTCCAGTTCGACGACGGCAACAGCCTACAGTTGTTAAATAATAACAAAGAGAAGCAATCCATCTGGAACATGGTAGGATCGATTTTTGTCTAGTCACGACAATAGTCTGTTTAAAGTACACTAATATAATACCCCTTAACATTTCCTCTAAGACTTTCTCTGGCTTCTAATGCTCTCACACTGGTATTTACTATACCACATTCCTGTCAGTATATGTAAAAGTGATAAAGAAAACCATCAAACCGTTCTGGTGTGGTATTTGGTACTGAAATTCGCAGCCGTATTCAAATATTTTACTTTTTCATGTTGAGTTGCCCTTTCGCTACTAAAATTGGTGTTGACCGCCTGGGTAGATTTTAAAGTCTTGAAAACACCCTTCAAGTCCTCAATTATGTCTGAAAACGTTACTAAGTATGCAAAACAAGCAACTTGGTGTGAGAGACGACGAGTGAAAAGAAATATGAGCTCATTGTAGGACATACATGCTTCGTTGACCTATGATTCAGCAAACATCAATTTTGATTTATTGTAAAGCACGTTTGTAGTGAAAGAATCAATATTCTTGCTCACTTTTAAGTTCTTAGTAACCTTACCTGTGGATGCAAAATCTTGCTCTATACCAGAAGCTTCTCTTGAATTCACAAGTTATCAGAAATCCGTCCGTCTTGTGATTGGCACAACACTATTTCCTTCCTTTCTTGTCCTAACGGTTGGGCAGGGTATAATTCACGGAAACGACATGAGCAACATCAAGTCTAAAGGAAATCATTGTAACAAAGCTTCCAAAAGGAGTAAATCAAGTTTGCAGGAAAACAAAGGTGACAGTATTTTTCGTGCTTATGGGTCCAGATTCTAGCACAAGATATTGCCTACTGGTAGGACAATGAAAAATAATTTAGTTGTCTCGCACAGTTAAGGATTTGGACGAGAAATGGTGACACTAAGGCGTTTTACGAAGATCTGTAAGTGATTAGGTTTCAGGTATCACTAATACAGTCACGCAAAGCAACTAATAAAAACACAGTACTACGTTTTTTATCGACCTCAAGTGGATCTTACTCTTTCGATCCCTTCTGATGCAACTGCGACTTTGTCACTTACGTCTATCGGCTAACTCATACGCTTAAGACGCTCTATAGCTACCGTGGTATAGTGGATAAGACGACGATCTGGCAAGCCAGTGGTTACGAGAAAACACCATTGGTGAGAGGAGCTAACGATAGCCCACTCTCATAAAGAGCTCACTTCCTAGTAATTTCCTTAACCCTGAACTATAAATATATACTATATAGAGAGAGATACTAGCGACGATTACGTGTGACGACTACAAACTAGAATTAAGAGAAACAGCAATTTTAGACTGTCGGCACAAAATCATGCACGCAGAGACCGTAAGCTTGCATTCTTCCATGGGTTTACGCCGGATAACCTA
The DNA here is from genome assembly GCA_024741275.1 of Chironex yamaguchii. Lineage (NCBI taxonomy): Eukaryota > Metazoa > Cnidaria > Cubozoa > Chirodropida > Chirodropidae > Chironex > Chironex yamaguchii. Next base: position 5,012 of record JANTCA010001242.1, read on the forward strand.
TTGATAACGCAGTGAACCTTTGTATGTTTAATATCTAAAAATTAATCCATAATGAAATGGTTAAAAACCTTTAGGTTTTAAAGTGAGTTAATTCATATTTTTACAATCAAACAATTTTTTCTTGAAATCAATAAGTGAAGTTGAGATTTTGAGAAGTTGAGGATTTGAAATCACTCTGCCTAAGGTAGGGCTGATAAGCAATGTCGCTTACGCCAACATGACTTTGTCTGCCCTTGTCTTACCACTAAAATTAAAGAAGCTGGATTGAAAAGCTGGAGGCTAAATACAAACGTGTCCAAGTTCTGCTTTGGAAAGGAAAGTTTGCAACCCTTGAGGTTGGTACCAACATGTAATTAAGTTGATTCGGATAGTTTCAGAAAAATATCCTTGGAGCTAAGTCCTCGGACTCTTGGAGTTTTCCAGTGCTGTTAACTTTACAGGTATTATTCATTGTCCTTGCATTATTGTTGAAGATCCTTTTTCCTTTGGTAAAAAACAAAACAATAATTTTTGGCAGTTTGGACCAAAACAAGTATTCCTACCAGTTAATGAAATCACAATGAATGCAAAGTCAAATTTAGACAACTTAGCAGACTAAAGACATTTTTCAACTTAAAAAACATGTTTTGACTAGACTCCAGTCATATTTAGTTTCTTGAAAAGACTGTTTGTGTTTGAGGTGCATAGGTTCAGACCACTTTTTCACGATGACACCTTGTGAAGGCATTATCGTTGCATTTTCTACTTCTTGCAACTGAGGATCCATGATACTGAAAATAAGAAATAGCTCTTTTGATCATGTTCCTAGTAAGAAAGATGTAACTTTATGGTATGTATTGTTAGATTTTACTTAATAAAGTAAAAGTTGTCTCGTCCTTACACTGTCTAGTGTTTGATACTCAGCCAGATAAATGGAATGGCAATATTTTATAACTATAGTCAGGTCGAACTCGGCCATTTAGAAGCAAGTGCACAAAGCTCGATAAAATAAGGACCGCTTTCCTTATAAGTATGCAGAGAGATACATTTGTAAACAAAGGAAACTGATTTGTTTGGGCGTAATATGTGACACATGCATCCCGAAGACTGAGTGACAGAGTAAGCAACTATATTATTTTTAGTGTTCTCCAAACACGAGTTTCTCTCATGGGAATAGCCATCTTCCGTTTGCTTGCACCAGCTTGTTACTTCATTAATGATCAACATTTACTACTATTGGATATTCAAAATCGTTGTAATACGCCCACAACATACTCCAACATTCTTTTTCATTTAATACTACTGAATGAACCAAAATGCTAAAAGTACGGACGTCGGACGTTCTTACATACTGGGCAACACAAAAAATAGGATACGTCATTTACTTTCCTCAAAGTTGGACAGGGATGTTCAATGATCGCATTTGCAGCAGGCTTAACCAAAAGAAAATTAACCAAAGTTAAAATTTCCGAGAAAAACTCTTTTAGGCCGTTATAACTCACAAAGGTATTTTATGATCAGTGGTATATCAATGGTTGTCTTTATGTCTTGAAAGACGGTGGCCAAAAATATAAGATACGATTCTAAATCATTTCGGTTCATATTGTCGTTAGTGCGCAGTTTTGCACCTGTTTTTGTTGATAAATTCGTCATAAGTGGGCATTTTCGAGCAGGCATACATAAATGTCGAATTTGAAATAGGTTATCACTATGCTTCTACATACTTTCCAACATCATGCCAAAGACGTAATCAAACAATTCCGCCTTATGCTGTACACGAATAATACCTTCCCTTATTTCAAGATCTAATAAGTTTCTCAGTAGCAATCCCATAGTTCTTACAAAACTTTACAATCGTCAATCATAATGTTTAAGGATGCATGAACGGTAGTTTGGTATGAAATTCGAAAATATGACAATCCTTCCTTTTTCCTATTTGAAATACGCTTCTCTGTTTGGTGAATAGTTTAAAAGACTGAAAATTTCTGACGATGCGCTCAGTGTCTCCTTCAAATTTTAACTTCTCCGACAGGAAGTAACAAGGAGTCACTGTAGCAATGTGTCAACCATCTACACCAAAGCCATGCGGAAGATAACTGTTATCTAACGAGTACCAGTTTTCTTTTAAACGCTCCGGATTCCTACCTTTAATCTAGCTTCAATCAAGACAACGTCCTTGCTCTATTAGTACAAAATAGTCACCGTTATACAGTTCAACAATTTTTAGGTTCCCTCAAATTGATGAAAAGTTGCATTATACTTCAAGGATGGCTGTTTTCAGAAATGTTGAACATCATTACCTTAATGGCTGTCGTATTGTTCTTCGTTTCATCTAACAGGCTGATATTTAAGTATTTCTCTGTTTTCATGCAGAATTTTGTTCAAACACCTTCTGCAAAAGGACCCCTGAACATCCCTCCAGGATGTCCAGAAATCTAATTCGACAAAAGTGAAGTTTTCCAAAATTTTCATATTTTGATGTAAATAGAGAACTTGAGCTTATAGTGTGAAAAAGACTGGGGCTAAGCTTATTTTATTGGAGTAACTTCCTTAGTTACTTATCTTTATTATATTACGTCCTTGTTAGAGTACCTTTCTTAACTATCGTACGTTAATATTCATTGAAGACTAGACCATGTATTTAATTCCCTCAAGGAAGCAAGGAGTAATAATCACACGGAAACGTCTTTAGTTCTTTTAAGACTTTTCTGCGTCAAATTTTTCTTGCGACAAAAAAACGTCCAGTAGAAATTCCCATTGCTATTATTTTCTCCTATTCCCACACAAGAATGCTTGCTTCAAAATTCCTATCGTACTCATTAAAGAAATCTTGTCTTTCGGAGAAAATTTTCTTCACCTCGTCTGCAGTGCACTGTAGATAGAAATAGGATAATCCACAAAGAATCATCACCAGGGGCGGTGGGTACTCCTAATAATGCTTATACGTTATAAGCAGCTTTTTTCCCAAAGTAACGGTACCAAATGTACTCAATGCTATTCTCATTCGCATTGGATTCCTTCCCAATTGAAATTTTACCTGTTCTCCATTCATGGCCATGCTATTCATCAGTCAGTTTTATTAATGAAAATAGAGAAACAATTGAAATTTGCATCATATTTGCCTTTGTTTTTGATGCAATTCCTTTTGTGAAATATACTAATGATAACGTCATGCTAATAATTCGTGAAAGTTAGTAGTGTGGCTATCAGTACTCTAACATTTCAAATAGGAACGAAAAATCCAAACCAAGATGCGCTGTCAATTGAAGCCTTTGTGTTTTATGGAAATCTAAGCGAAAACATTGATAAAACTTAGATAATCTGACGTTGATCAGCTTTGCAAATTTGGGTGCAACCAACAAGGTTTAGTGTGTGATCCTGAAAATTTTTTTCTAGTATTAGAAACACATTTTGCCTGACACCGCCTCTAGTAAATACAACAATATTTGAAAAAAGATGCGAGAAAAGATTAGAATAGTCACGGGTGCTCTCTTAGGAACTTTTGGAAGAGTCAGATTTGAAGATAGATAGAAGTGTGGCTGATGCCTGAGCCTGCTGGAAGGATGAATATTTCGTTTATTTTTAAACCAAAACAGTTAAGAGATGCAGTTTTTTTGCACTCTCTATCTTCCGATATAATAAAATCATGCTCTGCTTGCAACAGTTTACTTTGGTTATAAAGAGATTCAGAACTCAAGACGTTTAACGTGGCAGCTTGTATATTGAGAAAGTAGCATTATTGTTAGATTATACGACAACCATTGAAAATTTCTTGAAAGGTTTCCTTGTCTCACGTCAACATTTGAGTTTTATCATGCAGTATAGGTTGTCATACTATACAGAGATGTTCCACTGCTTTGTTACGTCCGTATTCCTGAAGTCAATTTTAACATTAAGGGACCATCCATAAAGTACGTATGCAGTTAAGGGGAGTGGGGTCAGACTAAAAGCGTAAAGGTGCGTACAGGGAGAGGGGGTCGAAAATTGGGCGATTCATTGCGTACGTACTTTATGGATGGCCCCTAAATTCTAGTATTAATCCATATCCATTTTATATGGCAATTGCACCCTGAGCGTCACAAAGTCAGTTATTCAGTTTTAGTGAAGTGGATGCTTGTCACCTGAGGAAACTTGAAAAAACGACACTGTTTTACAAGAGAATACAAAACGTTTCTGCCAATACTTTTGAATTTGTGTGTCAGAACCAGCTGAGGGTCAGTTTCCTTCAACATTTTTGTTATTCCTTGTTGTACACGGAAATTTTTTATTGGCACAATCGAGCACAATCAGGAATATGTTGTGCTAAAACAAGCAAAAAGCGGTCACACCTTCAGAAAAGGGAAGCATCGTTAAACTGCCTATTGAATACCACTAAGCATGCAAATAAGACAACAAAACCTAATCATAATAATAGACTGATCATCCTGTTATGGTGTTCTCCGTAAAAAGGTTTTAAACAACTTGACCTGTCGGGAGCGGAAAATAGTTTCCATTCAGCAGAGGTAACTCATTCTTTTTGCGGGACGTCAGACGCAATATCTTCAAGAATATTTGTCTTATTTTAAGGTTTAAGTCTAGCATTTCACATGCAACATGTGTCTTGTGGGGAAAATACGGTAATACTGAGTGGCAAATGGCAAAATGAAATATTAAAGTTTTAACTTTGTCGCCCTATCAAAGAAGAAAACGATGTATCCGCAAATTTTCGACTTACAATACCTTAGTCATGCCACAAAGTGCAAATTTTATATTGCATTCGTTGTACTAGCACTACATATATTGTTCGGGCAAATGACACAGTTAGCGAAAACATGAATATCACTCCCCAGTGATGAAATGATTAGTAAATTTAATAAAAAAGGAACCCCTTCAATTTTTAATAAATACTTTATAAGCTCAATAGCAAAGAGCTCTGAGTCAAAAAGCACAACATTTCCGGACTAAAAGTATTTAGACAAACTTTTATCTGTTAAGTGTGTAATGTGCGATATTTTATATGTATTTTTTACTTCATTTTAACGTTTGCAAACAATTCATTTCGGCCATGAGAAGTCCCCAAACATTTGGAAATCGCCGCAAAAATGCCGACAGTACAAATCCCCTCTGATGCATTTTAGAAACAATGTATGTCATGTATGTATGTATGTATGTATGTATGTATGTAGCTAGGTAGGTATGTCTGCGAATTGTTTCTTGACAAAATATTTTGTTTTCGGTTTTGACATTTTTCAGCAATACATGCTAGATTCGCAAATTTCCGTCACCTTGCAAATATTGCTCTTTCAATGAAATGAGAATGTACAAATTTAACAGAGATGCTGAATTTCTAAGTTGAGAATAAACCTGTCTGCATTAATTGGAATACACCCAATGGTCATCAAAGTTAAGGAGAGTACTGATCCATAGCATCACTTATCACGCTGATAAGACGTAAGACGGGTCTATAGACATTCTAATATTCTGAGCAGTTTGCCTCCCTTTTAATGACTCATATTTGCCTATCGATTTCTATTTAGCACAAAATGCAAATATATGCATGGTGACGTTCGCCTAAAGAAGGAATTTGCAAAGAGCAGTTTAAAGGGCTTGGTCAAAATCCTCCACCCTCACCTGGTAAAATTTTACCGGGTTTGTCGATGTATATCATTTAGGCCTGTATGGGAATTTTTGGGAATGCCACAGATACTGAAGGGTTTACTTATACTAGATCGGACTCTTCAATAGACCGATTGACTTTAAATTTCAAGACAACCAGTATCTCAAAAACTTTGCTTGACTTCGTCAAATATTCTTTTTCAAATTAGCTGCCATGCCCGAGTGATCCTTCCTAGATAACCATAGGCAGTTCCCTGCCGTGCCATGACCGGGCCCAAAAATGCTCTTATGTATTTATGGTCGTTAACTTGTATAATTGCCCTTTGAAAGGTATCACTGATTCACATATCTCAGCGTCTAGATCTAAATCAGTGGTTCAATTTGACTCAGAGATTTATTGCTGAATTTTTGTCTCTAACAGTGTTTAAAGTGAGGCTGTTTATTGTTGTTGCTCATGCTGTTGTGACGTCATTTTTAGAGACGTTTTACGATGTTTACAAGAGCTATCTCTTGCACCACACACTACATCACTTACTGGCATTTCTCACGGCAACCTCGTCATAGATCAGAGTGTCAAATTATGTCTACACTATGAGTTGCAACAAAAACTGTTTTTCGCGGATCAGCGTTGCTCATTGAAGCATGTATGTTGACGGAAATGCTAAAGATTCTCACCGATTATGATTATACCTAAAGTGTATTAAATGATTTAAGCTTTGATGTTGTGAGACGTAGAAAATCCTGTGTTTCATGTGTCTACGTCACTCCATTGACGCCAGTTTGCGAGAAAAGAAAGAAAAAAGGCAATCCCATGCTTATCCTACGATTGATAATGGAAGGAATTGAGGAATCCGGGTTACAATCAATGTTGCAGTTGTAGAAATTGTGCTAATAGTTGCATTCATTTACATGTTGTCGGGACACATTAAAGATAACTTGCGCAAATTACACTTTGTTTTCATTGTTCGCTGGACATGTGCCACACAAACAAAGTTTGTATCACACATGACAGGACTCTTGCTTTAAATGCCGACATCAAATTTCGTAACACTCTCTAATGATGGTAAAATTATTTCATGAAGTCACATCTTTACTTGGAATAGCATTCCTTTTATCGTTACCAGTTTTCTCTAAAAACACAGTGGGAGAATTTGCCCATGATTTTCTATGTCACTTGTGTGTCAACTTTCGATGGCAAATTTTTATCACTAATAGCGGGAAAATAAAGCTATGTTTTATACCGTTATGTTTACCCTTTTTGATGATCGACAACACAGTATCCCAGAAAAAGTTGCATGCATTTACGGAGCATAGCTTTTGCGGTATTAAATCGATCGAAGATAACTAAACTTAGGTAATCTGAAGACTGTTAGACAAAGTATCTAAATATACTTTTTGTTGTGCAGTATCTATCAAAAGCGGCCTTATATTTCTGCAACAAATGCATACGATAGCAAATAGAATTTTAATTCTTTTTAACCTTGCATATTTTTCAAGTGGGCTTCTCGACCTGTTTACACAAAGTCGGTAATGTACCTTTCTTTCCCCC
>JANTCA010001243.1:136-12134 GCA_024741275.1 Chironex yamaguchii
CTACTGCTGCTGCTACTACTACTGCTACTACTAATACTACTGCTACTACTACCACTACTGCACTGTTGCTGCTGCTGCTGCTACTACTACTGCTGCTGCTGCTACTACTGCTGCTGCTACTACTACTGCTACTACTAATACTACTGCTACTACTACCACTACTGCACTGTTGCTGCTGCTGTTGCTGCTGCTGCTACTACTACTGCTACTACTACTACGGTGCCCGGAGCTATTGTGATGTCTAGAAAAATTTTACCATAATCCGCTCATCCTCAAAGCTCTGACGACATTGCTACGTCAGGCAGTAGTGATGGACAATAGTATAAAATTTGAATAATTAAAAGTAATAAAACGAACAAACAATTGGATATTAGACGAGAGGATACACGAACGCGTAAAAATAACTAGTCACAATGCAGGAAAACTGTTTTGAGAGGCTTCACTTGTACTTCATTGGTACATTTCAAATCACTTGTATGGAATATATACCTTGCTATGACTTTTTTGTTCATATCTGCTCGACATGTCTCTGTTACCTTACTTGTATACAAGGGTTGACGCAGCATATTTTGAGTTGTCCGTAAAGGGAGTTAAGCAAACCAATTGAAATCGTATTAAAGCACACAGTTTAAAAGCAGTTACACTACAGAGGAATGATCCTTTCTGCCTCAACCTTAAATAAACATGAGCCATCCAGTGCTTCCTCTTACTTTTAACCGTTGTCTTGCACACTCAGGTAATTATATCATCCGTCACTATGGACCCAATATAATCAACATTTTTCTATGCTTTGTGTTACCCAGGACCCTTTATCTACGCTCTTTTGCTAATTTCCTTCGCATCTGCTTTCTTTCTCATGTCGTCTTCTTCCTTCCCTTTCGCACGTTTGTCCGTTTAAGGTCTGTGTTGGCACCTGCTTTCTTTCTCACAACGTCTTGGGCAGTTCCTTTAATCCTTCGCTTGTTTACTGGTTGCTTTTGTATCAGCTTGCTTCCTTACGTCCATTTAGTCATGCCTCTTTCACATTCGCTCATTTATGCCTACGTTTGTCTGCTTTCTTTCTCACAACGTATTACCCAGTTCTGTCATCCTTTCTTTGCTCGTTTACTGATTGCCTTCGTATTTGCTTTCTTTCTCGTGTTGTGTTCTTCATTTCTCCCACACGTCCGTCCTTGTGCTTCCTGCTTATTCCTCGCATCATCTTATCGATGCATCCTGCACCAGCGCTCGTATATTGACTGTTGTGTCTATTTACTAAACTGTATCTATCTCCACTCTGGTAACCATTAAGCACAACTGCACTCATAAAGAAAGCAACAACAGCTCTTCGAGCGGTCAGTTGTTATTGGATCATCACAACCATTTGTTAAGATTTTAAGGCAAAATGTTATACTTTTAATGCAGTACAATATTCCTTGGGCTATTGAACGACAAAACAAGTAATCGTGTTTACAGCTTTCCATCTACGTTTTTGAATTTGAATCTAATTTTCCTTTGGCAAAAAGAGATGTTAAAACAGTTTATTTAGTTTACTTTGCTCTTCTCCTTGGAGGTTTCCTTCTGGAAGTAAATCGAACTAACGACTGCATAAAATAAATTGAGCAATGGAAAATCAATGCGTTGTATAATAACGATGCTTGATCTATAACATCATAAGGTTTGAAATCGTCATTAGCTCTTGATAAATTGCCACGAGACAGGACTTGACACAAATCAGAACGATAAAATGTGACCTGTCAAGTCTTTTTAGTGCTTTACTAGCTAAATTTCCACGCATAGACATTAGTGCTCGCGTAAAAAATACAAATAAAACCTGTTGAATAGTTCAACCTGGTCCTCATTTTGAAAGGTCCTGAACTGGATATCATTTGACCTATCACTGTGCGGAGTCATATGCCAAATTCATGCATACATGCTAACGAGAAAAATGTATTTATACAATTGCTCCCGTCGCTTAATGGACCTACCATAGATTGTCACGATTTTATCAGCCTTTTATCGTTAGCTTATTCAGATTTATTTGGGCTGGCAGTATGAAAGATTACGGAACATTCCATTTGGTGATAATGAACAACAATTGATATTGCTGAAGTGCAGTGCCTGTCAAAGTACGATTTTCTAACTAATGTTAGATATAGGAAGTACTACAGTACATAATATTTATCAATGGGCATGTACACTTGTAAACTGCCACGAATTTGACTGCCTTGAGGGCTGTGAAGATGTAGGAGACAGACTTACACACGTTTGAATGAGAATTCTTTCTTAGAGTAAAATTTTCCAAACAAATACAAAGAATTCAGCAGATTTCAAAATATAACCGTTCAATATACTTGCTCAAGCGAATTGGTAAAATACTTGATTTTTCAACAATTTTGCTCAAATGTATAGTGGAGTTGAGATGCATCTTCGGCACTGTCATTACTTACTCCATGGAAATGAAGTGTCTTAAAACATTAAAATGAATAATATTGAGCTAGGTGATATTTCATATTATTGCTTAGTTAATTATTATTTCTAAACATTAAATCTTTCTGTTGTGTATTGAAGCGCCTTATCCGGATTTGTACACAACCAACTGCGCAAATTAATGAGCTTTCTCATTCACTTAGAACATAATCTAGTTGCAATGCCGGCTTGACAGCCTATGTCTTTATGATAGTTCTAATTACTTAGCTGGTGGTAACAGCATTAAAAAATTCAACACCAGTTAGCAAGTAGGGCTGGCCTTGAAGATTGTATGCTATAACACAAAGGCGAGATAAATGAAATGTATATTTTTGTATTTGTTTGTTTGCTTTCCAAATTATAAGTAATAATAGTTAGATTATCACGTGGTTGCACATAAAAATTAATGTTGACCTTTTCAATTGCCAAAACCTTAGTTTGAATACGAATGCTCTATGCAGTAACAAAATGTCAACATAAAGTTTCGCTAAGTTGAGATTGAATAGGAAAAGATATATTTGCATTATTTTGTCCGGTGAAATTAAGAAAAACCGTAAAAATTTTTATCGTCAAATGATAGCCATGCTGTAATTCTCGAAAACTATTTTCCGAGATAAGGAGCAAAAGATGGAACCACAAATGGGGAGTCTTAATTTACGTCAGTTCATAATTAATTCAAGACACAATAAATAAAGATTTAGTTTATCCATAGAACAGGAACACATAGATAACACAGATAGGAGATCATGTATAAATATGCAATACGATAAACAAATTAAATTATTTGTACGATTGGGTGTAACCCCGGTATGGCTTTAAAAAGGATATCAAGAAACCAAAGAGACCATGATTAAAAGCTGCAAGTCACTATTACATAGATTCTCGCTAAACCAAAAACCATAGCATTGTCGTCTAGTGTATCTCATTTGAAAACCACAAAAAAAGATTTAGCAATATTACCTGATTGTGTGGTCCGTTCTCGAACTCTGTAGTTTGGAAAATGATAGCCATGACCTTACGTCTTTTCGTTCGACAACTAATCTGCAAGGAAACGAGGTTACCAAGCTGATCTATTCCTTTGTTTTAGGACTGTATACAGCTGGCATGAGACATATCAGTTTTACTTAATACTAACGAGATTCTGCGTTGACCTACCTTGATATTAGTGCTCGACATTCCACCTGCAAATTTGTCTGAATTATAGGTATCATACTATTACTACAACACACCCAGTAACATTAAATATTCTTAGCTACCAATTGTTTCATTCAGCAACAACTATATGCACACAACTAATAACATTTTATGGAACTAGTATTTAGTTTACTCGTCCGACACCGATACAAAGACAGATTACACCAAATCTCTGAAATATTATTGAATTAACACTTTTTCTTCATGTTGATGTTACAATTTCCTGAGCTAAAAGGAATTTTCAAGTTTGTCACCTACTGACATCTGCATTATTCAGTCTTTTAATATGTGCAATACGTTTTATTTGATATCAGTTTTACTTTAGTGTAAGGTAGAGATTAGAATTGTTGAAAGAGGATGAAAAATTCATTTTGTTGGTAATCAACGTTCTATTTTTGCAACGTTCTTAATATGATAAGCAGAACACAACGTCAAAGAATCACTGTGCTAAAGTTCATCATCCGGAAACATGTGCCGGCTTAGAAAGCGGTACGTCATTTCAGATAAATGAAAGACGTTTTATCATCAGCTAAAAGTTAGTCGTCTGATTCTGTACAAAAGAAAAATGACATCTTGGTGACGGATTGATATTGTGAAATGTAGATGTTAGGTCGCACAGTGATTCTCGTTAAACCGCATGACATAATGAGCCAGTTCGAACCTTTATGTTGTTATCAGAACAATTTCCATCAACATACTTCACAAAACCAGGACATGGACTTTCCGTAGGGCTACCATTGTCTAAAAGTTGAACAAAAATTCCTTTTGGAGCACTAGTTGTCCTTAAAAGATTGCAGAAGAAATAAGTATTTCATTTGTTGACAAAACATGAATCCATTGGTTAAAGTTTACAAACGTAGGCTCCAAGAACTTGAATCAAAGCACCGTGGCTAGAATACATCGTCAGATATGTCACATGTAGTTGAAGAAAAGCAACTCTCCATAATTGCAGATTTACGAAATCATCAAGTATGGTTATACCTAGAGCAAGGATCATTGTCATACTGCTTCGATAAGTCATAATTTGCCTCCCCACTCCCCCTCCTGGAATAATGTAGAAATTTCACATCTTGAAAAGATACACGTTAACCTGGGTAAACAAAAATTAGACATCTAGCCTAATCTACAACTGCAATTCAATCTGCCTCGTAACAGTGTGTTACCAATCGATGTCCAGTCATACCCTTGTTCAGATATTTTTTCCTTACAGTTGTTTAGGGATACTCCCACTCTTTATTTGTTGATTCACTAATCAAAGCCAGAAAGTTGTCATATAATTATTTCAAAATAATGTCTTTACTAGGTAGATTGCCAATTCTGATCAGTTGCCAATCAATTGTCATAAAAAAGACCGATAGCTTATAAATAACATTTAATATTAATGAAGAGATTATACATCTACGTTTCTATCTATACACATGTTCCTAAAAACCCAATGTACACAATTGTGGGTTCGGTAATTTGCGTCCAACTTCACTTATACCATTTACAGTTGCTTTGAGCAAATTAAACATTTGCGAATGTTTCCTTTGTTCTCAACACCTTAATAACTTAGGTCAAAATTGCTAAAGTAAGATTACCATACAGATTTGATTAAAATGACGCCACTCAACTGCTAATCAAAGCAACACTTTAAGACTTTGGACTAATAACTTCAAAATCCTTGTTTCCTTGATGCAGCTCTCTTTATGATCGCAAGGGCAAATACACTGTTTTATTACTTATGTTAACGAAAAACGTGCCGAGTCCTTTTAATCCCATGAAAAGGCTACATAATCTTATCAATATTCGTTACTAATCAGTTAATCTTACACTGCATTTCTGTAGTTTTAGTGCATTTGCGACGTTCTTTAAAACATCTAATAGCTTAATTCTGTTTAACAGTTACTCTTAGGTACAGAGGATTCTTCGATGTCTCAGTTCAAATATATTCATAATCACTGTTTCCAAGCAAAAGCAAGGCAAGTAGGTTCAATCGTCTACTGAATTTCAATAGCTCTCAGCTTAAGAGTATTTGGTAATGTAAGCTACTGAGTATTACACTTTTAAACACAAAAGGACTTGCAAAAGCTACCTTCAATATAGTAAGTTAGAAGTTTGATCATTCCTAGTCTAATTAGTAACCAAAAACCTAAATATATTTATCCTTTACTCAAACACGAGATACTTTTAATAACTATCCATTCTAAAATCTGTATATTACAGTCTATTTATTAGTTTTACAGGATACCATAAAAACATGAAAGCGGTTACGAATAATTTTAGAATTAAAATCTACAGTTTTGAAAAAGAATATTAACTATAAATAAGATGCGTTTTATATATAACAATCTAAAAAGTTACTTCTATATTACTTAAGGTTTAATTTACTTGAACCAAAAATATTTTTATGACTTTTACTTTGCTATATTAGTTCTTTCTTCAGTTGCGTTTAGTTGGCAAGTAATTTAGAATAGTATGGATCCACTATTTCTATGCCTGATCAAGTAATCTGTGATTGATAACAATTAAATTTTGTTTTACCTTTTTACTCTGTTTTCGTCAATGTTATTTTAATGCATTAAAACGTTTTATAAATGTTACTTGAATGTATGGTCTTCCAAGCTGGCAGCTACTTCAATGTTTGGCAATTCTTTAGCAAATCCGTCTTTGCCCGTTAAAAAGTAAGTTACCATACTTCCTTTGCCCTAAATCAATGGACGGAAAGAGCAGGAATTAAATATTTAAGGACAATTTTGTAAAACGTATGCACAGGATAAAAACAAAACAGCATTGTGTAAACATCTCGAGGAATATACAGCAATTTCCATTACACGTATGAAAAATATTCGACTTTAGATTTAAGACCAACTGCTATGATATTCTAACAGCCCTCCTTCATACATCAGTCAGCCAGCCAGCCAGTCAGCCAGTCAGCCAGTCAGTCAGTCAGCCAGTCAGTCAGCCAGTCAGTCAGCTAGCCAGCCGGTCAGTCAGTAATTTAATCAGTCAATCAGTCAGTCAATCGGTCAGTCAAACAGTCAGTCATTCAATCAGTCAGTTAGTCAGTCAGTACGTCAGTCAGTCAGTTTGTCACTCAATCAGTCAGTCAATCAGTCAGTCAATCAGTCAGTCAGTCAATCGGTCAGTCAGTCAATCGGTCAATCGGTCAGTCAGTCAATCGGTCAGTCAGTCGGTACGTCAGTCAGTCAGTCAGTCCATCAGTCCATCAGTCAGTCAGTCAGTCGATCAGGCAGGCTGGTAGACAGACAGGTGGACAGGTAGCAAGTCGGTCAGTCAGTCAGTCAGTCAGTCAGTCAGTCAGTAAGTCAGTCTATCGGGCAGTTCATCTGTTATGTACATTAAGGTAAGTATGCTGATAGACACGACCTGTATATCTAACCACAAATTTAGGAGCATTGCTTCTACAAAATTGCCATAACCTGCATAAAATGAATTTTATAAAGAAAAATTCAGCTATTCGCTTTTAGGTAAAAATTGAAAATTAATCATTGATACTTTTAAGTTTTGCTTGAAATCATGACTTTGCCGTGCTTTCGTACATAATATATTTGGTATCTCATTGTTACAATACATTACCTTCAATTCTACAGTCCCTCGTTTTTCAAGACGATACCCTCCAAGATCGTCTAACAATTTCTTGCAAGAAGGACTGACGTGAATTCGCAAAGCAAGACCACTTGATTCCATACGTGACGCCGTATTTACAGTGTCTCCAAACAGACAGTATCTAGGCATTTTCACTCCAACCACACCTGCAACGCATAACCCTGTCAAGGTACATATCTATATATATATGACAATATAGATAAATATATAAATAAATGAATAAAGAAAGATATAAATGTATATAAATTTATTCAGAATCTGACAAGCCCTGCGGTAAAACACAGACGGCTAAGTGTTTTAACATTCCCTTTTCCAATTTTTCTAGAGATTAAATAACATAAGCAACAGAGCAAATATGTAAAAATCAGACCCCTAACAATCTCCGTAATAATCAAGAATTTGTGAGTCTTTCTTTCGTCAAAAGACAGATGTTTTGTTTATTCAAAAGATAGATGTCAAAGCTGTTTGGTTAACAGATAAATTTTTATTTTGCTTTGTTTAAAACAAATTATAAATTAAAACTTGATGAATATCGGACTGTGCTGCGAATTGAGGAAAAATGTATCAGCTGCACAAGCTTTCTACGTCATGGCATTATCTTACTTCCTAAAATACGTTTTGCACGCATTGGTTTTTATGATATTGAAATAACGTTACGTACCTGAGTGAATACCAATTCTCAATTGCAACTTGTGATGTGGCTTATGTTTTATAACATAATGGCCGGCATGCTGCAGGAGATCAAGTGACATCGAAGCTATTTCTCCAGCATGTCTGATACCATTACGAATGGGAAGCCCGGACACCACCATATAAGCATCACCAATTGTCTCCACCTATAGACATAATGATTCAAAATGCAGGTATGTGACACAGATGAGAGTAGGCGTGTACATAGAAAACGACAAAGAACAAAAATATTGCTGCAGAAGTGCTAAAGCCAAACGCCGGGTCAATTTTCCAATTGCTTTGCAAACAAGATGTGACTACATGCAAATTTTGTACAGCGAACTGGAGCTCATTAGTCTTCTCTTTGTGTCCGGCAGCTGTAATAAAAATAGAAAGTGTTGGAAAAGACCATTCATAAAATTAAACTCTAAAATGAAGTTTTTACTCTGCACGATTGAAACACTGTGTCGCCATGTGAAAACACACGTTTCGCATTCTGGGACCTAGCCTGCTGACTTTCCTTGTCTGACTGTAGCATAGTAAGAAAGATAACTTCTGTATAACAAGTAGATACACAACAGACAATAAAAGGCGAACAATTGAAGCTTTGCCGACCAGTATCTGCCAAATGGTACGACCGTGGCCTTGCAGGTCAATGACCTGGGGATGGATCCTTCTCTCCTCCAAAAGGGCATTAAAATTACAATTTTTATATTTCATCGGTTATATACTAGACACACAGTCCTTTTTAATATGAATTAAAGAAACAGTAGTTTTATCAAAGAGAACTGGAGACTCTTTTGGTCAAGGGTCACGCTATGTCCTCCTTGTTACTATTCAGGGAAATCTTAATGGTAGAAGGAGCATGACTATGTGAGAGATGTTTGTACAAAATTGCTCAATCTTCATACCTTATAAACGTCGTGTTCTTCAATTACTTCGTCAAACAAACTGTACAAATCATTCAAGAAGGCAACAATTTGCAAAGGAGTACTTTCGGATGCCAATTTCGTAAACCCAACAATATCGCTGAAGAAAATAGTCACACTGTCAAAACTTTCAGCAAGTACTTGTTTACCAGCTTTTAGCTGGTTGGCAACGGATCTGTGCAAAGAACAAACCCAATGAAATGGTGATTTATATCATATATCAATACCGTTGTCTTCTCTCTATTTTACTTATTATCTCATAAGTTTAAGCTTCTAATATCATGGCTTGTTTGTGTTATCAGTACATCTACTATAACAAAACCAAACAAATGAAGCAAATGAATCAAGGGAGGATATCAAATATCAAAAATTAATACAGTTGGATAGGTAGTACCCATTGGGTAAAACTGCACAGTCTGTAAATTAGGTAATCTGTACAATACAGGCGTTTAATATATTTTTAACCGTAAGATTATTTTTGCAGAATCTTTATGCTACATTTTAAGCACAGCTCATTTTAAGGAAATTACTAAATAGGAGGATTACGTCAAGGGATAACAAGCTGCAAGCGTATTTGTTGTAAGAATAGCGAGAATACTGCGTACGTTTGAGACAGAAATTCGGAGCACACGTCCTTACTTTGGTAACATCTTGTACAGCAACGTTTCCGTTTTCACTTTTTCTTCCTGCAATTGTTGCGTTCTTTCAGCAACAAGATCTTCCAGATTGTTTGCGTACTTTTCCATTAAGGTCAACATGTGATCCACAAGGCTTCCTTTGCTACAATGGAAAGCAGAGTGTATCAGCGCAGAAAATAAGCATTACCTCAAATTCTTAATTCCAACATAACTCGTGCTTAGTAACGTGTGCAAAAGATGCATCAAATAATATCAATATCAACTGGACATTGAAGTGAGAAGCGAATTCGCTCCTTATATTTGCAGTTTACAATCTTGTGAAACCAAAGGAATTAAACCTCATTTCCTTTCATGGTAACAAAATGCGTACTCAAGTCTGCATTTATGAAACGAATATTACTTCCGTTATTATACTGTGATGTAAAATTATAAACTCACTCCGTTTTCACACAGAATGCTGTAACTTTTTGAATAGGAGCTCATGATAATCTGCTTAGAATAGTTGTCAGATAAACAAGATATTCACTGATACGTTACTACACTCAGTTTTCAAAGGTCATAACAGAATTTTAGTATCGCCGTGGCATATTCCTCTATGCAATCCAATACCCATTATAGACTAAACTGTTATTTTTATCCATAACTTACGCGGTTTTGGGAGCCATTTGTTTCATATGCCTGTTGATGTCTTTAAAAGTTGGTCTATTCTCGGGAAAATCGTTCCAGCACTTTTCAATCAATTGCAGATATCCATCTGGAATGTCCTTAAACTCAGGCAGTTTAGGACGAAAAGGCGGAATTGTACGAGCTTTTAATCTGTCTATTATTTCTAAAAATGCGAAAAAGACGATATTTTGTTTAGTGTCCCATTTAGTATCAACGCTTATAACATAGTTTAAAATACTAATAACCATGTGCTCGATAAACTTAAAGCTAAGCTCGTAAAAATTGAAACATATGGCAACAAATCAGAGCAGCTAAGATTAATGTAGTTACTACGCTTGGTTTTAGCAACAGCTTATTGACTAACAAAACTAAATTTTTACACTTTTACTTGAGCGGTTTTCATACAATACACACTGTGGGCAATATGAGGAAAACAGTGAATGATGCACATACCATCTTCATTTAAATTGTATCCCTCGTATGGACCATCTCTGACAGACAACTCAAGCAAAATGATACCATAACTGTAGACGTCGCCAGCCTTTGACTTTGGACATATGTCTGAAGAGCATAGATGTTCTGGAGCTGTCCAATACATATCTTGAAATGAAAATAACATCTTCATCAAAGAGATTTCGCAGTGGTTTTCGTTAGACAGATTAGTATATACAAGTACAAGTGTTACCTAGAATTCGTTTCTTTTCCCTTTTGTCCTCAAAGAAGCAAGAAAATGCTTCTCTCATGCAGGAATAAACCCGAGCTTTAATAACTGTCCGTGGGTTATCGTATATAAACAATAGGACAGGAGAAAGGAGTCAAAGGGGTAAAAGGTACATGGACTGGGTCATGAAGGAGTCGATAAGACCATTTCCAGCTTAGCGTCTGCAGGGTACGCTTACGGCAAGCTGAAACGTATCAAAACCGTTTTGTAAAGCGCAATGACGCATGCTAGACTACAGGACTTTGCAAAATATGTATGTGCAGGCAACCAATAAGAACCACAACATTGAACTTTATAGCATTAACCTTATAAAGTCTGTGTTAATTATTCAGGTATACATTTGTAAAGAAGAACGCTTGGAACATTCATAATTATATTACTCCGTATCAATGATCAACAATTGCAAATAAAATGAAAATAAAATTGTAAATAACCTTTGTAATTCTTTGCCTTCATCATATCCTGTGAATCATTTAGGCTATCTAAGCCAAAATCTGTTACCTTGCAAACCCATCGACCATCGATAACGCAGTTGGATGATTTCAGGTTTCCATGACAGCCAATAGATCGCCTTTGAATTTCTAGCATACCCTTGAAAAAAGAAAAGCACTTAATACTATGATGAAATACAATTAAGAAAAATATAAAATATATCCGTAACGTAAGTTGTCGTAAAGCAAGGTTTAGATAATGCGCGGGATTAGAGGGACAGAATAATCCATCAGTCAAAATGTATTAACAAATAGCAGATAAAATAGTTTTACCTCGTGGCCTGAACCATAATGTAAAAATAGGTGTCAATATGAAAAATAAATGTGCATATTATGCAGTGTGTCTTCACGTGTATCTCCATAGTGTGCTCATGTTATGTAGTGTGTCTTTACATGTATCTCCATAGTGTGCTCATATTATGTAGTGTGTCTTAACATGTATCCCCATACTGTGCTCATAATATGTAGTGTGTCTTAACATGTATCCCCATACTGTGCTCATATTATGTAGTGTGTCTTTACATGTATCTCCATGGTGTGCCCATGTTCTGTAGTTTGTCTTTACATGTATCTCCAAAGTGTGCTTATATTATGTAGTGTGTCTTCACATGTATCTCCATAGTGTGCTTACAT
>JANTCA010001245.1:0-12133 GCA_024741275.1 Chironex yamaguchii
TAATGAATATGAGAATGAAGAAGCAGCATCAGATTAATGAATATGAGAAGAAAGAAGCAGCATCAAATTAATGAATATGAGAATGAAGAAGCAGCATCAAACTAATAAATCATGCCCAAAAGAGTTATTTGTGATTGTACTCTGTGCCATGGCTTTTAATCTTAGACAAGAATCTTTTGTTAACGCACTTTTATTTTGGTTGTTGTGTGTTAAAAAGTGTTGTCAGTGAACTAAGGTTCGTTTCAGCAAAATCCAATTTTTTTGTCTTAAAAGTGCTGTCGGCAAACAAATGAGACACAGCACTCATTTTTTTCTGACAACAATACGTTTTCTGTCATACACTTTTCGATCATGTAATTAACTGCTTACTTCGTCTTATTTTAGTAAAGTGTCCTTTTAGTATCAGATGGAAGTCAAGCATGATTGGATGATTGTAAAGTAAATTGTGTGGTGCTCTTTGCCAATGCAGAGTTTATAGTAAAAATGGACACAAGTAGTCTGTTGAGCATTTTTAGGAGCATGAAGAGTACTTATTGAGATAACGAAGTGGCCTTTTTGCAATCTTAGACCCGTTTTTATTTAGCATGAATATTGTCGGGCAAGTCTTCCTCTTAAGATAAAAAGTTTCCTAACTTAAAAACTGTCTTAAATAAAATAACACTATAAATTCTGCTATACTTTCTGTTACAGTATTCTAACGAAACTATGTGATCAGTGTCAGACGAAAAGCTTTATAGATGTCAATTTTAGAGAGTTTATTGGATAAATACATAGTGAGGTTTCATAAGTAACGGGGGAGATACAGTAATGATGCAATCATCTCAAATCAAACATTACTAGTCATCACATAACGATATCAGATATACTTGAAGTTTCAAATAGAATATCAATTTTACAAATCATGATTCAACCTGCCAGTCCCATTTGTTTATTTAGACTGGTGTCCACCAGAGCAAAAGCAGAAAAGCCAAAGTAAAATTCAAAACGTATTACGCTTAAAATATCTACTAGCAGCAAATTAAAAGAAAGGCTATTTTTCCTTATGGCTTAAACCTTTACATTGAATAAATATTAAGTACGTATTGAGCATATTACAGATTTGATAATCTGTGATGTAATATGTGTCATCGATATTATTCTGAAGACGTTGTGCTCATATCTGCCTCAACGCAATAATTTTTAAAACCTTAGTACAATTAATTAGAGTACAATTATTTACGAAAGTGAAGAATAAGGCCTAATGGTTAATTGTCGAACAATTATCACTTGGGTGGTAGTAGTATAGATAAGATAATAATAAACTAAGATGCAATTTGAAGGATCACAACGTCCCTATCAACAAAGGCAATACTTTCAACTACCTTGGAACTGTAATTGTATCTTATTCGTGATGCACAGCTCAGATTCAGAAGAGAAATGCCCTTAAAAAACAAGCCTTAGTTATATAAGGTTTTCAGTAACAATTAAAAATTAAGGGTCAATTATTGATGATTTTTTGTTGCATTGGCCAACACTATTAAACACTATTTAAATACACTATTTTACTGACAAAAATTTGGCTAAGATACAAAAATTATCAGCGTACTGAGAAAGGTTTGCCTTGTAGAGATGCAAGCTGCTTCGAGATTTGAATGTGCTTGTTTCGTACGACATACCGACACGAGATCATTAACTTTTAGAGGTTGTTAAAGGCAAATATAATAGCGAAAAAAAGTATTCTAGCCTAAAGTGAAGGTTTTATCCAAAGAGCTCTTATTTAATATGCTTCCGATTAATTTATCCTGGCCACCCTGTTGTATAAAGGCTTCTTTACCGTTTCAAAGCGGAGTGCATCCTCCGAGTACAATGGTTTGTGGGTAATCTTCAGTGAAAATGTAGCTGCAATGGCCTGACAGAATTTGTGGTGATTATTAAGTATGTATTTTCAAAAAACTGACAAGAACTTTACCTCATTTTGTAATTTTAGACCAAAGTAAACAGATCACGATTAAAAGTTTGTCTTGCAACTTTCATCCTCTGTTACCACAATACATTAAAGTGCTTTCCATTCTTTTAAGGGACGCTCAAGGTCACGTATCTCAAAATACTAGAAGAGATGCCCAAAACGCAAGAAAAAGCTTAAAAGAAGCATGAGTAAGCATCTCTCAAGGACCGTCGTTTAGCATCTCTTGTTAAGAAAAAGAACCAGACATTCTAAGGAGGAACGATGTGACATGATATTGGCTAAAAGACTACATTTTGTTGGCTCCGAAGAATCAACCATGACAGCCAAAAATGTTTCAAACTCAACGAGAACAGAACGACCCGATGTATTTTCAACGGAAGTGTCACATGTTATATTGGTAATTTACATTTTACTAACTTTGGTCAACTTCGTAGGAAACTCTATAGTGTTCATCCTAGTTTATAAGTTCAAGCGACTCCGAACTCCGTTAAATGTTTTGCTTGTTAATTTATCAGCTGCTGATTTCATTGCTGGCTTGGGTTGTTATCCTTTCATGTTCGTCAATGTAAGCAAAACATCCTTAAATGGAACTGCTGCTGATCTTCTGTGCGCTGCTACGACGGGACTTTCCGTGTTTTTTATTGCTGCAGTTGAGTCTATTTTTACGTTGACTGGTATTTCTCTCAACCGATTTGTAAC
Organism: Chironex yamaguchii; assembly: GCA_024741275.1. NCBI lineage: Eukaryota > Metazoa > Cnidaria > Cubozoa > Chirodropida > Chirodropidae > Chironex > Chironex yamaguchii. The sequence goes on from JANTCA010001245.1 coordinate 2,645, forward strand.
TATCAAATACCCATTAAAGAGGGAATGGCGTTTAAGTAAACGGAGCACAGTGATATTCATCGCATGTTCTTGGATGATGGCGATTGCTTTTATGGTCCCAACTATCTTATCGATGAAATATGAACCGAAATCTGGATTCTGCACGATGAAGTGGCCTAAATATATGAATGGAACAGCATATAGCTTGATAACAAGCTTCTTGGCAGGGGGAGTTCCTATTATCGTTCTATTTCTAACCTATGTGACAACATGGAGGCAGCTCTGGAGAGAAGATCAGTTAGGAAACAGAAATGCCGCGACAGGTACATTAAGATCACGAAAAAGGGTCATGTTTCTTCTTGGTGGTTTAATATTGATCTTTGTTATCTGTTGGATTCCTTTTATTGTATACTGGGTACTCAAAGTTGTAGTTCAATATTTTGATACAAGTACCGTTGAGGGAAGGATACAACTTTTACAAGCATACACTATAGTGATCCTGTTCGCAGTCATAAGTGCGACCCTAGATCCACTGGTATACGCACTTCGTGCTGATCAGTTTAAAACTGGGCTCAAGCAATTATTACCCTGCTTTCGAGGTACAGGAACTTTACTACCCAATTTAAATCCTACTGTATTAAGAGTTAATGAGCAGAGGGTTTCAGGTCAGAAATCAGAATTTAATCTTACCTGACTTTCTTACTTGTCTTGATTTATCATGATAACTCATATCGAACACTTTGTTGTACGACAAGGCCTATTCTTAATTTTTGCAAGTGTTTCTGCTATTTCATATAATCAAACCTTTGAGATTGATTGTCGACAGAGCCTTGATGTAAAGATAGCTATTCTTTTATCCTTTGCGATCTGTTACTGTTTGGTAATTGTAAATTGCTACAACGTATATTTCTAAGAGACTTGGAGAGTAAACAGTATTCCAAAAGAATCCGGTTTTGCTCAGAATTATTTTTCTCGCCTATAATCGTACATCTCTTCAATTTTCTCAGTAAAATTTGCATTTTATGACTTTTTTGTGGGACTCTCACACATGTATGTATGTCGTTTGAGAGGGTTTTTTCTTTTATAAGCAAGAATTCATAACGGTACTTTAGTATAAATCACAACAAAATGGCAACACGATCAAGTCAAGAGACAGACAGACATAAATCGATTTATGGAGACATATACGTCATCTTTGTTTGTCAGAACCGTATATTAATCACAGTCAACTTGTGCGTGTAACTATAAAGTATGCAGTGTGATTTCACGAAGAAGTTATCTAAATTCGTCCTTTTAGTTTATCAGCAAATAAAAAGCAAATGACTAAATGACTTATATCGAAACTTCCAAAAACAAGTTAATAGTAAATGACCCTGTAATGAATATCACTGAAGCAGTTTTAAGTAAAACCCTGGCTATATTATGGACGCTACATAGAAATAGAAAATAATTCTAACTTGTTTGGACGTATTATCGTTATTTGTTTTCTGTTTTCATCTACCTTTTCTGGTATTTCAAATTCTGAAGACATGTTAACATGTCCTTTAGCATGTTTTTGCTAGGCTTTGTCGTCTTAGATCAAATCTCACCGTTCCAAATCGAATTCATTAACTTTTGCAAACAAATAGAAACGTTTGAAGAATATGGAATTTTCCTCTCTTATTTGTTAACTTTAAAAGAACAAATATTTTTCAATGTCATTGACTTTTTACTCCCATTCTCCTCTTGATTAACTAACAGGTTATCTTCAAATGCCATTTTATTTTCTCAAATATGTCTTGTGTCCTGAAAGGTGTTTCTTATAGTAGCAAGTATTGATATAATTTGAACAAATGTGTACGACAGCTAATGGGAACGCAACATGTGATTAAATGTTTAATAGAATAATATAGACTGTTTGGAAGGGAAAATTTGATACAAGATTGGTGCTATATTTTCACAAAGATGACTTAGTACGACAATTAATTCATATATCGTTTGAAACACTCTTCAATAAACATTTGTGTCGTATGGGCACATTGGTAAAGGTGAAAGCTTTTAAGCCTGAGGGTTTGTTAAGTCGATTCTCATAGGCTCCACTCTTGACCAATTTATTCGTAAAAAATTTATGTACAAAGTCATACCGTCATGAGGCCAAGGGATACGCGTTACTCTCTTCATGAGAAAAATTAAATTCAGTTAAGTGCAGCGATTTAGCAATTTCTCCTGACACTTTCAGCTGATTCTTGTCAAGTCAAATGTCGCATTTCCATGCACCTTGTTTTCGGTGTATGAACAGACCGATGTTTGACTTGAACTTGAGTCAAAAATGTCAATTGCATTCTCAAACACCCTTATTGAAAACTACAATTATTACCTAGTGGATTACCTGTTCCCTTTGTGGTAAACAATGTGACATAAAAAAGGCATTACATTTTTCTTAACTATAATGACCCAATGTTAGCACAAAGCGTGAGGAGACATTTGATAAAAGTCAGCCAAAACGCTGTGTTTATTCAGACCATGTATATACAGTATGAAAATGAAAAAAGCCCTAAGAGCGGACGAAAACGTTCGTGGGTCTGTCTGTTCTTATTCTGAAGTGGACTTATTTCCGTCTTGCCTCACAGTAGACTAATTAGTTGTTTTAAACAGTAAAACCTGAAGGGATCATACTTGGCCGAAATATATTCTGTTGCATCTCCATGAGTTTGTAACCTGGATCTTACATTATGCAAAGGACATTCTGGTACTACGAGCTCTAGCATCGAGTGCATGGAAGAATGTAACTACAAATCAGCTCATCTAATACCATAGTCGAAGCCATTTCCTTACCTCCTGATGGATGTCACATCAATTTCTCTACCGAATACGGAAAGTAAATTGTAAATTACATGCGCCCCCAAAACTCACTGCTACAAATCAGCATCAATTTGAGACAACAACTCACGCATTCTGCAGGACCCTATTATCGCACCAGTTGTGTACCATCATCTTCAAAAGCTTCAAACTGCAGCAACATAAGACATCTTGACTTAGTAATACGATCATCATCATGGACAGAGCCGTCGCAGCCGACGGATCTCAGTCGCCGTCATGTTCCGCTTGTCGCCGTTCATGTCTCGCTTTCCGTTGCTTCCTCTTCTCCCTGGCATACGCGATCCTGGCGGACCAGGTGGCCGGCGCAGACTTGGTAACGCAAAAGGGGAGACAGGGTGACCCTTTTTCAGGCCAAGTTTTCTAGGCCCTTCCTCGGATCCTAGGGGAGCAGAGCTATTCTGAATAGGTCTGCTCCGTCGCTGCAGTAGGGCACGAACAAAGCCGTCACCCCCACGTTCTACTTCAAACGGCCATCACACTGCAACCGATTGACGTGCAGGACCGCAACTAGGAGCTTTCAGTAGTAAACTTCGACCTGCCCCACGGCCATGGTCCAATCACCGTAGGGCTAGGACAGCGCGACGTTCGTAGGCTGATGACGTAGCCTCCGGCACTGCGTAAACAAATGTATTTATCATTAATAGCTCTCCTTCTGGAGTTTAATTACATTCTCAAATACGACTGTGAAAGCTTTTCTTATGTTACATTGACCACGAAGAAAAGCACACTCTACATTGTGCCTTGAAAGTGCAACGTTGCATGAAAGTGCCAACAACTGATCTTGCTTTTTATTCTAATGACAACAACTGTCACTCCAACAGTCCAACTTCAGATCTCACGATTTTCAAGCAACATCGAAATTATTGCTTAATATAATGAGGATTGAAATTCTTACCGGCAGCTTAGGAATGAGACAGTGATGTACAAATTAGGACAATTTGGTTATACCAGGACCCCCATGGTCATCCACTAAAGCATAGACGAAGGTCTTCATAATATACATCTGGATATTGAGAACATCAAACAAACCTAAGGCTAGTGTTGTCAACCAGTGTGCTTAAACAGTTGAAGTATTACGCTTTGTTGCCATTCGTTGTTAAAATTTCACAAGATCGAATCAATGATTCATGAGTAAGCCAATGTCAGATATACAGATCGAACTCATATTGTTGCCAAAGTTTTTTACCTTTGTACCTTTCTGATTCTTCACTAAAAAGATATTAGCATACTTCGAAAACTTCCTCTTAGATTCTTCATGTTATAACATGAAACTTGCAGAGAAAAAGACTCTCAAAGCTTGCTGATTTTTGAACTTGCAAAACGGAAAAAGTAAAAAAGATAAGCACTTTATGTAGGTAAAAGTAAAAACTAGTAAAAAGTGCTTACCTCACAAAAATTTGATCTTAATTACGATCATCCATGTCGAGATGTGTTTCTAAAGCATTCTCTGTATGAATATGCGTTAGTTGCAACTCATACGGAGAAGAAACAGTGAAAGATCCATAACTCCTTGGATTCAAGTCTTTGGTCTCTTGTGTTAGAAGACTTACTTTTTCATTTATCTATTTGTTTATTTTTTATTCATTTATCTATTTAATTTCATCCACATTTTTATTCATCACTTTTTTATTCATTCTTAATTCACAAGTGTAGCGATCCAGTTATTATAAGTTACGTATATACACATTCTAAAATAATGATCAAGAGGGCACTTAACCATCAGTCGCTGTATGCTCAGTGACTAGGTCTTTTAATGACTTTAAGTGCAAACATTTAATGCTTAGCACAGCGTCATTTTCACACATTCTTTGTCATTCAACTATCCATCTGCCTTTCTTTGATTCACAAGTATTCAACAATAATAAAGCTTTATTTGAAAACAGAGTGTAATATTTTAGTTCATTTTTTTATTTACTAATGATAGAAACTTATTTACATGCAAGGAAGGCATTTGTCCATGGTTTAGTTTCAAAGACAAGAGTTGCCGTCTGAAGAGTGTTCCAGGCAAATCATTTCTGACCAAGACTGCGAATCAAATGTTACAGAGGTTATGCGAGGACATTTTCACGGTATTATCAATACTTTTAAGAACGAATAAAAGGACGATCAGGAAACCAAAACACCACTTGTTTTAATAAGTTCAATCGTTTAAATGGATTATAAGTATGAAATAATACTGTTAGAAATGATATGCACAAGACTCAATTCTACGACATTGATGCTGTAACTGATGCCATGCAGTGATATTTGAATATTTTAAAAACATAACATCAGAACAAGCAGAGAGCAAACGTTCATTAAGGCCACGTTTCATTTTTCAGGAAATTGAATGCAAAGCAGATTGTAAGGCACTCTGTATTCTAGAGGCCACTGAGGCTGATAAATAACCAGTCAGACACAGTTTCTATGCAAATGATGCAATTATAAGTCTTTTGAGCTTTTCACTACAGTTTTGAGCTTTTCACTACAGTGGATCCCAGTGGACGTCATTAAGAGCTAAAAGCCGAATAAGGATGTAAACAACCGAATATTTTGAAACTTTTGACAGTGTGAACAAAGTTATGAGAGTTGTGATCTCCGTTATGTACTTTTATTCGCGTGAACTTCAATATAAATCACAGCACTAAAATTTGAATCAGCTAAATAATAACATTTGACATACATAAATCTTGTTTACGTATTGACAACGGAATGCCAGGCGTGTTTTTTGAACTTTATTGAGTAATGAATCATCTAAGCGTATTTAAGACTTAATGTAGTCCACAGGATGACTTTGAACAACACAAGAAGGGGTCAATGGAGACTAATTTTCCTTAGGTATTGCACTCATGTTAACAACCTTTGTAAGTATTTGTATGAAACATCTAATAAACGTGCCCGACATGTCCGATGTGTCACTCCACTCTGTTATATTGTTAAAAGAAAGAGCTAAGACCCTTGTTTAACGGTCATCACATTTCAATGCGTCTCTGAAAACAGAATTTTTTTCCTCAAAATTTACTCCGTCGCGTCTGAACAGCTCGAGACCAACTACCTCTAGTACACCAGGCCAGAAAGGTCTTCTACGAAGCTCACTTGGTCTGGAATACTTACAGGCGGCATGAGTCTATGCCGTGATTACAATCATACGTTTACCTCCGTTCAACGTAAATTTCCACCTTTACTGCTTGTATCTGTGACTTACACGAACAGCGAAAATTGAATAGCTGGTCGGTACAAAATCACGTTCTACTATTCAAGTATATACACCAATAAATAGAGAACTAACAGCACGAGTAGACGATCATGTTCTAAAAAGTAGGAATCTTTCCTTACACCCTATCGAGCTATTCAGCTCAGTAGAAAAGGCATCCGATTCATCCGAAGATGTAGCAAAATGGTTACATGGTAACATGACCAACAGGCAACACAGTATCAGTGTTTTTAAAAAGTGCATAACCTCAATTTTACACTCTCTCAATCGATTCATTTTGCAAAAAAGTTTTCGGTAAAAAATTACCCGTCTCTAGCAAGAACAACGACTTCATGTTTCCACGGTTATCTTTTATTGCATCAGCTTGCTAGAGACGTTCGAAGTATGACTTGAAACATAGATAGTCTGAACTTTCATGTCAAGATTACAGAATTACAGAACGAGAATGGCTTTTAAATTGTACCAAAGGCTTATTGTGGTTAAATTCATTACTTCTGTACTCGCTTGATAAATTACTTCACCGACCGTCTCTCTTTCAGCAAATAACAAACCACCAGATGAAATAGCTAATTAGTAGAAATTGGTATCTACTACTTTTTCGCTTCTGGTTTGATAAGGCAAGACCACACAAGTCAATAGAATTTTATGAAGCACTGAAAAGTTTGGCTGATGCTATTTGGGTTATAAACATCAATCTTCCCTACCAAAAGTTACACCATAATTATTCTCACAAAATAATCCAAAGTTCACTTACACTGTAATACATTCTGTATAGTTTGCGTGCCCCTAGACCGATGCGAAGTACCCTAGCAGCTTCAAGTGAAAAGGTCGGCACCTCGTGTTAAGAGACACACAAAAAGAAACAACAAATAGCCAAAAGCTCCCATGATATCACAATATATAACGGACACATTAAGAGAAAATATTTCACTTTAAGAGCGCTTTAATAATTCTGGCCCTAGTTTAGGTAATCGTTTTAGTGCTTATATACCAAAGTCACTATCATCACTTCGTGATTTAATTATAGCTAAAGAAAAACTAAAGCAATTCGCCATGTCATTAAATTCTTGGTTACTGCGGATAAGAGACTTTCCAGCAACCATTTTCAAAACGGACCAAATAGCATTAAATAAATGGCTAAAAATGAACCTATCAACTGCAGACGGTAGTACTTCTTGGAGTTAAAAACTGTGCTCACTGTCAGTTTTATTTAAGGTCAGTCTGATAAAACCCGTTCTATATACAGTGATGCCTTAAATGTAATGTCAATCTTTCCAATGCTCAAGTAGTAATAAGCTTGAGACTAAATTTGTAAAATAGCAAACTAGTCTAAGATACAGTTACATAGTATGTACCTCTAAAGTTGTACATTCGAAACCCTAAGTCAAGTCCACAAACTTTACAAACCATCAGATGGTGTGAATTTACATAAAAAATGGTAAGTACTTTATTAAGCTATTCTACCTTGTCGATTACAAAATATGTCGTGTTCACTAAAACCTATAATTAACGTCATTATTTCACTAAAATATCTACTACCGACAATAGACAGCAGAGGATCTGACTATAAAAGCCAATCACACTACGGGTGCTCAATTTACAACAATTAAATGCCCTGAAGGTTTTATTAGCTAATTATCTCAGTTGTAACGTTACTGTGTCTTGAAGGATTACAGCTATCAATCCACGAGTTTTCGAACTACAGGTCCTCTTGCGACAAATATGTTATGTTATAGAGTTCCGTCGCATTTCTAATATCATGTAGCGCAGAGCTCCACGGCAGCAACTTTATACTTGCATATTTCATTCATACGCTGGTAATAGACGTAAACAGGGCACCAATAGATACAACCTCTTTACTGTGAGAGCAGGATAATCCTAAAGCTCCGTGTTTGCACAATTAAACATAGGGAGTCATCTTTCCATGTATTAACATTCGTGTGAAACAGGCTTCTTTACAGGCACATCTTCCGTCTTGTTTTCTACTTCATTATTTTCTTCTTCCGTAATCTGACCAGCATTCACCTGTCCTATCTCTACCTCTGCTTCAACTTCCTCATTCGGGGTTTCCTCAGAGGTTGGCTGCTCACCTGCTTCGTCAGCCTCGTCTGATGGCACGAGAATGTTACCATCTGCATCCTTTCGAACCTTAGCATAGAGATCAGACACATCACCATTTCTGTTTGGATCCTCTTCATCAATTTCGTCTGATTTTGATTTTGGACCTTGGCCATCATAAGCAGCATTATCGAACTTGAGCACTTGCTCCTTGGGCCCCTTGTCAGTTTCATCACTAAAATGTAGAGGGTTACCATCAGACTGCTTTTAAGACTCTCTAGCATTACGGAAGACCTTATGTTGTCAATAAACCATATAAAAAATAGATATACCTCCTGCAACTATTGTTACCTTGACGAAAAAGTTGAAATTTGCAAAAACAACAAAAAAATCCGCCGAGGAATGTATCAACTTCGTCAGTACTAGTGCTGTATCCATTACTATAATCAATGCCGACCTTGCCTTCAAAACAACCAAGAACCGAGGTTTGCAAAAGCTAATCGCTAATGCTAAGCTAATAATATTTATGAAATAGACGGCTTTACAAACTGACTTTCGTTTTATCGTTTCCATCATTACATGGATGATAAGTTACTGACAAGGTGCTTATTGCTCGTTGATAAAATGAACTCTCTTTGCAACACAACATTGATGAAACATTTGCGATTTGTGACGGTTTATGCTTACATACTTGTACCATTAATAAAAGACTAAAACAGAGGCAGCTCGCACCTTAGAAGCGTACGTTGATATCATTTCCAAGTTCACCATTGAAACTTACATTGGTATCAAGAGGTGAACTTTGAAGGCAGAACCGATGTAATGTTTCAAAGTGAGGGATAATAGTAGATGCAACGATAGGAGACAATATAAACTTAGATACCAGCCAACACTTGCAATAACTGTCGCATCTAAAATCTTTCAAAGTTCGGAGAAATAATGAATGCCCTTTTGACTGTTCGTTTCCTTGGCTGATGGAAAATCCTTTGACGCTTTAAATGTAATGTAAGACGATAGTCGCAACTAAGCATTTCAAGAATATATTATGGCGGGCCCCTTTTCTTTCATTGAGATTTACCAACAATATAATGCCATGGATATTACTCTCAACAGAACATGAACGTAATATTAGCATTACAATTAGTGACTTGTCATGTCAAATTGTTGTTCTAAATACAGAAATGACAAGATTACAAATGTAAAAAGCAACATTCATTCGATAGAACGCGAGACCACTCTTACCTCTTAGTAACTGTAGCATCTGGGAGGAAACAGAGAAACAAAATTATTGTTTAAAAAAACCAGTAATAATGATAATAGTAATTTTAAACTCAATTTATTTCTTTATGACATTAAAATACAATTTCAAGTCTCACTTTACAGGTAACTTGGAATTGACT
>JANTCA010001246.1:0-12132 GCA_024741275.1 Chironex yamaguchii
TATTAGTAGTAGTAGTAGTAGTAGTAGTAGCAGTTGTAGTATAAGTATTAGCAGTATTAGTAGTAGTAGTAGTAGTAGTAGTAGTAGTAGTAGTAGCAATAGTAGTAGTTATAGTTGTAGTAGAAGTAGTAGTAGTAGTTGTAGTTGTAGTAGTAGAAGCAATAGTATTAATAGTAGTAGTAGTAGTAGTAGTAGTAGTAGTAGTAATAGTAGTAGTAGTAGTAGTAGTAGAAGCAGTAGTAGTAGCAATAGTAGTAGTAGTAGTAGTAGTAGTAGTAGTAGTAGGGGTAGCTCTAATCGTAGTTGAAATTTGATATATTAAGCATAGTGCCTTCTGGCATTTCGAAAGGGTATGCTCTGAAGTCGTATGCCCTCGTATACTCCTTAGGGGTTAGTTAGAAGTTGTACTGCCTCAAAATTAAGGTTTTCCGATATTAACCTTAAAACATCACGATATGGTTTTTAACCTACAAGATTAATTTAATATTTGTAGAAGATTCTTCACTATGCACGCATATTTCTTAAACAGTTACATTGCAATACGATCAACTGTAATGAATCAAGGAGATGGGTTTGCATTGAAATCAAGGGGGTATACCACAACAGGAAGCAAAGGGAATCCGTGCGGGTTGGATCCTTGAAATAAAATAATAAAGTAAATAAAACCATGTTAACTTATTTTGCTATGCATTGTCCGAATCGTAATGGCAATTGTTTGTAGAAGATGGGTTCTGCCTCCCCTTGTTCCACCGCTCGTAGGGGACTTCTGGTTTTGTCTACATCATAGATACGATGTAAGGTCTAAACAATATAGTCAGTCTGTTTGAAAAAGTTCATTCTTACCTCATTCTAGAAGAGAGGCAGTCTTCATGACAGGCTGTTGTTGGCATGGCTATCATCAGTGATCCATTTGATTTTTTGGCTGAGATATTTTCGTAGACATCGTCTAATCTCTCGCCGGCAAGCAAATATAACCAGTGGATCCCAGATGACAGTAGATAAGGGAAAAACGGAGCCATATATAATCAGACGATCAGGAAGGTCTCGGTTTTGAAACATGATGAGAATGCGAGGAACAGCGAATGGTAACCAGGAAAATATAAAATAGAAAATCAATAGAAGTGTCGAATAAGCAATCTGAAGCTCTGTTGTCGATTCAGACTTTTGTTTGCGCGCTATACGCAACTTTTTTTGAACATAGGAGGTCTTTCTGGTACTGCTCAAACGTTTCAGCGTTCCAGTTTTTGTGATTTTCTTGGCTTGGTCTGCTTGGCAATTAGGAAGGGAAGGACGACCGTTTTCATTCTCGCCTGTATATGAAGTTGGTTTGAGATATAGCCCTTGTGATGTTGCATCTAAGTTGCTTTTCAGGTGATTCGTAGCACTAATTTTTAGATCTTCTTCTTCTTCATTTGTAAGATCTAATGTTTTGATATCAGCTCGGTTGTTGTCCTTTACGTCACTTAAATTCTCTGGTTCGGGTGTGCCGTTATTATGTTTTGTCGCGGTTGCCGAAATCAATACTTGTGTGCCAGATTTCAGTGGAATATCCGTTTTTATATCTGTTGATTCGATGACTGTAATATGAAGAGGTGTTAATTCAATGGATTCGTTATTTTGATCGCTTCGATTCGAAAAATTGTTATCCACGTCCGTTATAACTCTTTTAATCTTTCCAATGCTGAGGTCTTCTGAATTTATCTCAAAATCTCCGTTATAAGTACTCTCAATGTTTTTTCCTTTAAGACCCTGACCACTTGAATTAACCTCGTTATCATCTCTTGCTTCGGAGAATGGTTTACTTGGCTGGCTATTGCAATTAGCAACCGAGTTTCCGTTGACGTCTTTGGGAAGTGTTTTCCCAGATAAATTTGGCATGGATGCGTCTGCAGATGATGGCTTTGCGTCCTCCGTGTTGTTACCGTTTTCTGTTTTAAACTTATTATCATTATCTTTGTTCTCTTTGATGTCCTCAACAATTTCTTCAATTTTTAAGTCTGAGCGAGCATTTGTTTTGGCTGCATTTTCTGAACTGGTTCCATTACCATCATTATGTAATTCCTCAAACTTTTCCTTCCCAATTGATGGTTCTTTTTCATATGTATTATTTAGAATGCCCTTTGACTTTGTTTCTGAGTCCATTTCTGACAGCTGTGATTCCCTAAACTGATATTTCCGAGTAGTTACATTGATGTTTCGAAGCTGCGCCCTCGCTATATTGAAAACTACTAAATTACCCGATAAAACTTGGATTAATGGGATACCATAATTAATCATAGTTACCGTCATTATGTATGTTACTTTGACATTTCTCCAATCAAACGCGCATAAAAATGGCCTTTGACCTCTGTAGTGCATCCATTGATCGATGAAGGTAGACGGAAGGACAGTCACTATTGCTTGAACCCAGACAAAAATAGACATCATGATGAATGTTTTCTTCCCTACATTTTCTCGATAAAAGTATGGAAATGTAATAGCCATAAATCGATCCGTGGATATCATTGACATTGACAGAACACAGGTAAATCCCATCTGATAACTTAAGAATAAAAATAGTTTACAAATTCCATGTTTCCCTTCCGTTGGTTCTCCTAGCGAAGTCACGGTTCCGATGATATGGTAAGGTGCATTCACTATCGTTCGTACTAGATCAGCTACTATAAGATTCAGTAGAATTAAATTAGGTCTTGTCCTTAGTGTCTTGTAATTATACAGAAGAAGTATGTACAATAAATTTGCTGCTAATCCCACAAAAAATTCCAATAAATAGAGAAAAACCAAAGCAACTGCATCGACAATTTCAACTTTGTAAATCCTGGGAGCATCTGTCGTGGAATTCATGAATCCGAATTGTCAGTTGGATACTCTCTAAATGATATCCGAAAGGCTTTATTATGCCTTAACAAAGTACATTATCCAAGGGTGCTTTCTAAGTTTTGGACTTTTATACTGTCTTTTTTTGGTCTGAGACTTATTTTAAATCATTACTTTAACGTTTTCAAGTCGTGTTCTTTCAGCTGGTACCAGAAACGACGTGGCGTACGTCCAATCAGTGGAGAAAAGTTTATCCTGAATGAGACTGCGAGTTGTAATTAAGAACTACAATAGATCATAATTTTAAATTTGAAATTTAAAACCACATATGGAGTAATTCTTGAAACTCCTCAACAAGTACTCAATCATCTTTCATTGCCATCTTTTGATACTGTTATCGATCCAGTGTTTGTCAGCTCCTGTGACAATGAAGGTAACAAACAATAGTTTAAAAGAAGTTAAAAACAACACAACGCCTACAATAAGCTTTCAGAATTACGTATTAGCTTCCGAGTGGCGCCCAGTAATGACTGGCTACTCGATATCAAGGATACCTGTCTATTCACGTGAGTAGCAACCCCGATTCGTAGACGGCTGCACAGGGACATTTGACATTACTCTAGGCACTTTCTGCAGCATCCAACCGTGGTTCATACTTCACATTAGCGCGTGCCAAATTTATTGACAGTGCTTAAATATATGTGAGTAAACCAGTGTAAACAACTGGTTGAACAAGACTGGAGATCCATGATGTCAACCCGAATGTTTTGTGTTATCGTGCTAGCTCGGCTATCTAAAGGGTTCTTAACAGCTTCATCACACCCAATTTGCATCACATGGCTCAGGTTGACCCTTTGCATATTGGTATCAGATACCGTGAGACAGGCTCTAGCCCAGAATCTTCTAATCCTAGCGCACTTTACTTTGAAAAGGGATTTATGGCGAGGAGGCGTTTATTACCTCCAGAAAGCAGGTAATGCTTTCATTCGGGTTTGTTTGTTTGTTTGTTTGTTGATGCTTGGTTGGTGAATTTTCAAAACATCTCTAAAAGTTATGAACGTATCGTTCTAAGTATTTACCATAGCCGCCTGGCTTCAGCCGATTCTTTTTGAGGGAATGGTCGGAATCAATTCCTGGAATCTGGATGACTTTGTCGGTAATGATACCTTCACAAAACTACGGGTTGTGAAGACTTTTTCGTAGGAATAACCCAATCAACATGGTGCTTGTTTTGTACTTGTTTAATCAATATTTGGTAATGACATCTTCATCAAAACCACAACTAACGAGGAAATCATCGTGAGCAAAACCCATGTTAACATGACGCTTAATACTCCAGGTCATTTGAATATTCATATTGGCTTGGTGGATGTTTTCGCTCTCAGAATGTTTCTAGTTCATAAATACTTAATACATAAACAAAAAAGGCATGCAATAAGTATATAGGTGTTGAGATTTAAACAATCATACAGTTTTGCTGGATTACAAACAGCTCAATATTTATTTTCTCCGCGCTAGAGCCCATGATGGAGAAGAGATCTCCCGAAAGTGATTACTCGTTGCATCTGCCTGTATAAGATTTGTATTTTCTGATCCGCGTGGCTTATTATAGTTTCATCCATTATATAACATCATCTTAGCTCCTATCAACATTCAGAGTGAAGGCACAGCACTCGAACATTACTACTTAGGAAGAAACTCTAAGAACCTTGGACTTTCAAGAATACTTTATTTGAGGAAATGAACGAGTTATGAAGTTAACAAGGGTTACCCGTTATCGCTGCCTATTTACTGATGCCTTCATTTTCTGGCTGTTAATTTCTTGAGTGTTAATTTAAAAGTGATTAAAAAACCCATATAACTTAAGTAAAATTTAAGTGGATTTAGATGAAAATGCAGATATTTTGTGTTAAACAATTTCCGTCAGTCAAGTATCTAACCCAACATCACTCCCTTTGCTGTCACTCTCAGGGTTGTCTACAATTTTTCATAAGTTATGGTAGAATTGTTTGAATATTCTGGATGTGAAACTTTCTCCACATAGGGTTTCAGTGCTTCTAGTTTTTCTTGGATTTTTCCATTTTTCTGCCATTGTTATGGTTATTTCCAGCCTACCTTGCTCCGGTGGAGAAGGCTTTGTCATTTTGTGACATAGCTTTAACAGATGCAGAAAATTCAGTTGCTCTACTGTTGGATACAGGATATGGTGACTCATTTCCATTGGCACATGACCAGCTAGTGCTACGCATAATTTGTTTACTTTTCCAGCAACAGTAAAGCCATCGTGTAGGATATTCAAACTCTTGTTTAAATGTGAGGTTTTGCCCTAAGTAAGGCTTAAATTCATCTGGATACACGTGAATGCTATTTTCAAATATTTGTAATAGGTATCGTTTACTGTTCGTGTCTGAACACGAACAACATAATTGGTATATCTTTATTAAGATGCTCTACAGGCTATTTTTACTTATAATTTTTTGGGGGGCAGTCAACTTGAAGTAAAGCTTTTACAATGCAAATTGAAATCATGTCACTTTTAATAGTAATTTTTGAAAGCAGTCGACTTCAAATAAAATCATTGTAATATTTAGAATGGAATTTAATTAGCGTCAAAAACGTTCTATCTTTATTTGATCCAGCTCTTGTTCAAACATCTTACAGACAATTTCATTTGCTTACAAACATTTAAAATCTACATTGAACTACGTCAAGAAAAACCAAATGATACAAAATAAAGTCAAACCAGCAAAAAAGCATAATTGGGTTATTTATAATACAGTGCTATCATTGCGGCAATATTCCCTTTTCATGAAAGAAATAGGTAATGTTACACGATCAGCTAATTCCAAACGAGTGTACTACGTGACAGAAGTTATGATCACAAAATATGCCAAAATGCACAAATTTTGTGCATGAAATCACAAAGTATGCGAAAAAAATTCTCCGAATCATCTAAAAGCACTCTTCATGGATGGGTTGCAAAGTTTCGCTAAAAAGTCTAATACCGTGTATAACCAACTCACATTTAATAACTCACAGTTAATAACTCAGTAATCCCTCCAATTGCAATCGCTCAAAATCATGGAGGACCATTATCACTGTCACAAAATTGGATGCCAATTTTAGAAGGTTTGTCATCTGCTTACGTAAATCAGACTTTGATATCATTCGCCATGATATTCACGGTGTATTAATGGGTTTAATCAAATCGGATTGGCCCTGCTTGGAATGTAATGTAATGGATAGACTGGATGGACTAACTATCCCGGTAAACGTATGCATATGGCTCAAAGAGTGGTTTACCACATTAAGATCAAATGTTACACATTCAATCTTGAAGGAGACTTGTTTTATCTTTCTGAAAGGGGACAAGCTGTTAGTTGTCGTGATATTACATACGAACTGATCATAAATATCAATCAGATTTTATCGAAATTTATTTGGACAGATAATATCACATGGCCGTTAGTGGGACAAAAATATTTAAGGGCAGGTTGGAAAGACCAAAGAGGGGTTACTCTGACTCTTTCAAAAACTGTCAACGGTAAGAGACTGCGTTTTCAGTTGTTACAAGGGAAAGATTACAAGATCAGTTCCATCTGTGCCCTATCTTGATAGCTTTTTTTGTCGTAAAGCGAAAGGCATTGGAGTAATTACACAGAATTATTTAAATCGCTAATAGAAAAATATGATAATTTTGTGAAGAAAACAGGGGAAGAAGTGAGTTTGCTAATCGATCAGAAGGCTTTAATAGTTTGGATGCCTTTAGGGATTAACACTGTTACCGTCATGATGCCAAAGAGTTTGGCATACATGTTGCAAACCCTTGACTCGACAAACAATGATTTATTCAAAATGATTAGATGCATGCAGTATTATTTTATCAGAAAAGAGATGCAGCAAAGACGCCATAGTGCCATAAAAGCAAACGAAGTTTGCTAAGAGAGGGAAACGTTCTGACATAAAGAGTAAGGAAAGTTTTGCTGTGAAAAGAAATGTTTGCCATGCAAATGATTACTTTGCCATGCGAATTGCGTTTTGCTAAGGAAGGAAGAAAGGTTAAAATGATAAATTGTCCTGGCTTGACAAGGAAATAAAAAATGCCGTAAGAAAGGAAAAGTTTTGCTGTGAGAAAAAACGCTCTGTTTTGACAAGGAGAAATATCTTAGCCATGAAAAATAATTGCATGGACAAGGAAAGAACTTTTTGTCACAAGGAGGAAAAGCTCGACCTTGACAAAAAAGATCAGTTTTACATGAGAAAAAAGCTCTACATTGACAAGGAAAGAAAATTTTGCCAAAAAATAGTTTGCCACGGCAAGAATATTAAGTTTGGCATAAGGACGAAATCAAGTTTTGTCATGAGAAAAAGACTTAAAATGAAGGTTTGCTATAAGGAGGAATGTTATGCCACTAGAAAACCATTTTGCTATGAAAGAAAGTACTTTTCACCATGAGAATAAAGACTAATCTGTCTTGACAAATTGAGAAGGCTCCTTAATTAGAAATGAAGCTGGTATTACCATAAGGAAGAAAGTTTTTCCACAGCAAAGAAATATTTGCTGTAGGCATGTAAAAACATTTTATCGAGAAACAAGTGTTGTCTTAAGAAAAAAGAGCAAATTGTAAGTATTGGGACACTTTTCCCCCATCTTGTCTATTATCCTACCTGTGACAAAATCGTGATCTTGAGTTTACGCTACAATCTTTGAAACGCAGTTGTCGTTTATAGTAAACGCTTTTTTTCTCTCTTGTCTGTTCTTTTGACTAGACAGTTCTTCCAAATTATTTTCAAACACTACCTTCCAAAATTATCGCTGTGGTAATGGAAGTTACACGTTCAAATTTCTAAGAAACATTTACGTAAGAAACATGAACCTCAAATCTTAAATTAAGAAAAACAATCTAAAAAACATTGACCGGCTGAACGGCTAGTAACGTAACTTTGTTTAACAATGAAGACTTACAAACTCACTATAACTTTGATTGCTTTTTCTATTAACTAAAACAATGGGCATTCCTCAGCAAGACTTTAAAAACTTCAAAAAAAAACTAAAAAGTAAATAAGAGGATTTAATAGCAAATGCCGCGTTGGCTTCATTAGCATTCTTTCTTGTTATGAAAATAGAAACAGGCATTAGAATGCCTTAAGCAATAAGTAAATGTCAAAAAGCAAATTTCCTACTTTTAAGAAACATTTGATAAATATTGCAGACTGAAAATATTAAGAAACAGTCAGGCTTAACTCAAATCTCATATTTCTCGTATAAAAAGACGTAAAGTTAAACGTTTCGTCATTCCTGAGTTTTGTTAGTGGTTTCAATGTTCTATCTCAGTTTCTTTAATATAATATTTTTCTTTTACCTACGTAAAATTTTCTGTCAAAGGCCTTTTTTAGTCAGGTAGTTATAGTACTTCTTAGTAGTATCAAAATTATTAACAAGAAATTTAACAAAAAGGAAAATAATTTAAGGCACTCTTAGCAACTTTTATCTCGGTTTGTCGACGACAGATAGATTGCTGAG
Source organism: Chironex yamaguchii (assembly GCA_024741275.1). Lineage (NCBI taxonomy): Eukaryota > Metazoa > Cnidaria > Cubozoa > Chirodropida > Chirodropidae > Chironex > Chironex yamaguchii. Next base: position 8,342 of record JANTCA010001246.1, read on the forward strand.
ATATTGTAGACTTTTGATACCTTACTTGTTTTAATCGCTGGCAAAGCTATTAGCATTGTATGCTTAACATTAATTACATGCAGGCGATCGGCCCTTAGATATATATTTTTCTGCACATCTGTCTGTCAATCTGTCTGTTTGACAACCTTGTTTGTTTAGAACCGCCATGATTTTTGACATGTGTGCTTTGCCTTGCTACAGCATATCTAATATAGGTTTTTAAGATACACTCGTATTAATATTATTACTCTCTGCTACTGAGGTTATATTATTGACCTATTTCCTTGTTATTCTATATTACTGGCTTTTTTAAACTTGATTCTTACCATATCGGCTTAGTGTAGATTCCAGCGCAAAACGGATACTCTGGCACGATGAATTTTTGTTTGCAGCTACACTGAAATTTATATGACACAGATAGAGTCTGCAGGAGAAAAGTAACTATTTTGCTGATGTCAAAATGTTGGAGATAACAAAGGAATAGAAACGTAATCTTTTTCCTGTATCGAGAGATATGAGGTTACACTTTAATCAAGGCAACTCCCGCGAAAAAAAGTGATATAATTTTTGCTCCTAACTTGTTCTTGCTTTGAGGGAAAACACAGCCTTTAGAAAGAAATTGATTGGGCATTTTACTTTAATGTCTCATATTTAAGATTTTCAAATATAAATAATAGGTTAAAGTGACCCTTTGTCATGGTAGAGATTTTTTATATCGAAATTTCGCTAAAGGGTAGTAGAGAGAGCATTTTGAAATTTCATGATGCCTCAGGCTATTGTAACAGTTTTTATATTTGCAATCCACGTCTCTACAGCACCTATCCTCGAGTGATAACGAAACATTGATTTAGCAATCTCATTTAGTCGTATAAAAAAGAAGATTGTGCAAAGTATCTATAACAATAATGATTCAGTTTAAAGACAATAAAAGTTTTTAAAGTATCGCTGAAAGAAAAAAGACTTCGAAACTTAAATCAATACAGTGAAAGCTTAAAACACAATTATCATCTATTTAGTCTTCAAATCAATGCCTTGTACCTTTGAAAATTTATGACGCGACTAATGTTAACTATAGCTCTTTAGTATAAAATATATACTTGTTTTGCTTCTTTATTAAGGAAATAGATTTTGCAATATCAATAGGAATAAAAAAACCGATTATTACGACAAATATAAAGTTGACAAACTAGAGAGAATATGCTTAAGAAAATTTAGTTAACTGTTTCTATATCTACCTCGTAGTAATTTTTCCCAACTCGATTCTTTGTCAACTTGCTTCTGTAGAGTTCAGCCTGCGACTACGAGTTCGTTTAGAATGTTTGCTGCAGTATTTGTTAATTAGCAGAATGAAGTATTTAAATATTCATAAAAATTCGACGTGTGAAATAACAGAAATGCATGAGACCTGTAAAACTTATTCCTTGAAATAATTACCTTCTCTTTGGCAATAATGAATACATTGTTAAAAATGTTTAGTGTCATCTGTTGGCTCATTAGTTTTCAGGATGCGTACTGTGCCTAAATAGAGACCTACCAGGTCAACTGTTTTAGTTTTGATAATATCATTTAATGAGCAACATGACGCCCTCTTCATAGTCAAAGGATGAAACAGATATCAAATTCCTTGGTACTAATCGTATGACAGTCCTACTCTACTTGGAAAGATAATTCATGAATTCAGAATTGTATAAATGCGATCGTTTCTAGTTAATGATCCCTGGGCGTAACCAAACCCTATAAGCACATTGTCTATTATCCATAACCAAGGAACCTTAGTGAATAGGTTACTAATATTGAATAAACCCAAGAACAAAGGTCTTGCATCAAAATCGTACTTGTAGCAAATTTAGCAAATGTGAATTAACCTTTTCAAACAGGGGTGCCCAAACGTTTTGCAAAGAGGGTCAGATTTGGTCAGATGAGAATGCACGAGGGGTGACCATTCAGCCTGACATTCCCAGACCATTACCATTGTAAATTACCATGTACGTATGTAACTATATCACATTGCTGTCTGCAGTTAGGTCAATATAGCAAATGAGGATCGGTTGTCGATTGCATTACCAGGAAAGTTAAAGGTTGAAATAATAATAATTCAAATGCAAGTGAACTGCTTTATGCAAACGGAGTGAAGCTTTTTAGAAAAACATTTTTGTTAATTTTGACAAAGAATAGTAAAGTCAAGTTAAATGACACAAATTTGATAAAACTATGGTTTGATCATCACAATAAATCAATTCACTAAGACTTATTCTCCTCAAAAGAATAAAATATACCTGCATTAATGTAAAGAGTTGTCATTTTAAAAATGGTCTTGAAGCAAGCAACTGAGGTGCAAATTTCACATTGAGATTACGAGACGAGACCACGTCTAAAGGTCTACAGCCACCTTGCGGTGAAACATCGCTGCTTTTGTAAGTGTATTGTTTACTGTGGGAAACTTTGCTGTCGAGCCACATATTATTGTTTTCCTGGCACAACGCTTCGTGCAGATGAACGTTTGGACACTGGTCTGATTTTTCCCGAGGATCGGACTTTGGGCAGTCCTATTTTAAACAATTAGGTGGATACAACCCTATCTTCCTTGCGGCAGAGCCACCAAATAAGCTCACATTTTATGTTGTATTCTCACGGTCTCATGGTAGCTCAGCCATGTAACGGCTTCTTAACAGTTTTGTCGTACCTAATTTCCCTCATGGCTTAGGGTGACCCTTGGCATACGGGTTGCAGGCACGAGCCAAAGGTGCCGCAGAGCGGATTCGAACTGAGAAACTCCTATTCAGAGTGCAAGCACTCTAACCACATATTCACTCGCTCACTAACCAGCTAGAAATTCCGCTCGCCTGTATACAAAATAAACATTAGGCAATCGATACAAAAATATGGCCATTCCTTAAAGCAGAAAGCCAAAAAGCCCAAAGAGTCCAACTAAACTCAGAGCATGCGCAACTTATGTGACAAACAGAGTAGTTTCATGCAAGGTAGCAGGTTGAACAAATTTGTTAGCTGTTAATTGTTTTGTTAAAGAAGTAAGTTAATTTTCAGAGAAAATATGTTTTACTACCTTGTGGTATTTTAAAATTTTATTTCATTGTATGCCGAGAAAATTAATGCGGCATAATTTTGTGGTGGTGTTTTTGACATGCATGTAATATTATCTGGGAAAAAGAAAAAGAGCAAATTTAAAACCTGTGAATGTCGTGCTACTATCAAATTAAATTGCAAAGCTTAAAAGCTAAGATATTTGCATTATATGTATATACATATGCATATTTAACAAGAGTGAAGCATTACCACAATAGCTACACTTGGTAGGAGCCGACCCTGCTGCAACTGGTAACCCTCAGACTCAAAAGCCAACACTCAAACCTCCGTGTCATCACGGCACCAAGGTTTGGTGAAGGACTTCCAATGTCGTTAGTATTACGAGACGAAACCCGGCGGCGGGTAAGGGGAATATAATATGAATGACCATCTTTATCATTAACAGCAATCGCATTATCATCAACCACCATCTTCATCAAAATCACCGTGATGTCATCATCATTATTATTATCAGCATCAGCATCGTCATTGTCATAATCACCGTGATATCATCGTTATAATCATCATCATCATAATAATAATCACCATGATCATCATTACTATTATCATCTTCATCATAACCACTATGACATCATCGTCATTGTCATTTTCATTATTATCATCATCATCGTCATAATCACCGTGATATCATCGTTATAATCATCATCATCATAATAATAATCACCATGATCATCATTACTATTATC